>CABHPQ010154711.1:4727-22139 GCA_902168405.1 Peromyscus aztecus | reverse complement strand
GTCGGAGGCAGAGGAGTGGCCGCAGGTCTGCCCCAGGCTGAGCCATCAAGGGACTGGGATAGACAAGCATGCTGAGGAGGCCATTCGCCAAGGAGAGCAGATAATGGGGCTGCCCGTTTTAAATTTTAAATTTCTCCCAGACAGATGTCACTGGGGAAGGAACAGCGAGCTTGCCACCAGAGAAGGAGGGGGTGGCCAAGGCCCGCCCCTCACTCTTCAAAGCTGCAGCCTGCTTTTCTTCCTGGAGTGACACTGGTCTGTCAAGGGGACCAGCTCGCTACAGTTTGCAAAGCCCTGATGCTACCTCACTTTTCTGTCAGAGGCTCTTTGCAAGTATACATTCCCACACCACAGGATCAGAGAGGTTGAGGAATATGCCCAAGCCACACAGCACGCAGGCCAGAGAGCAAGGACTCTACTGTTTCTAACCAGTCGCTTTCCATGACCTTCCTGGGTGGTCTGTGACCCTTCCTAACTGCATTCCTACCTACGGTCCCTGTGACCCCGGTGACAGGGCCCTTCCTGCTGAGATCTTAAAGAAGCAGCGATAACTTCAGGCATTGTTCCCAAGGCTGCCCTCCTTTGGTACCTTACGGGTCCTGGCTGCCTTTTCCCCTCCCTGGGCTCTAGCCCACTTCTAGAGCCATGCTCTCTCATTTGATTGGCACCACCAGGCCCCCAACACACTCCGATCCAGGGACACCCTACCTGTTCTACACAGGGCTGCAATGAGGCCGCCTCTTCTGGGAGGCCTCCCTGGATGCCTGGGGCGGGGCTCTTGGTCCAGGCAGTTTTGTTTAAAGCATGCCCCTGGCTCTAGATCCCTCCTCCCCTCTGAGTTCCCCCAGTGCCTGCCCTAGGTCCCCCTGCCCAGGTTGTGTTCCTTCCCAGAAGCCCAGGTCCGCTGCTTGATGCTTGGCCAAGAGGAATATGGGAGAGGAGGGGTGGGGACTTCTGGGGGGAGTCTGCTACAAATAGGACTTCGAGGTGTCCTGGGCCAGGTGTGGCCTCCCGGGTTCTGCTGCCCCTGGGGACCAGCTTCCAGCTGCATCAGGCAGAGCTCGGCTGTCTGTGCTGGGTATGGGGGTATCGGATACCCCTTCCATCATCAAATAGTGAGCCAGTATGCACCAGGCTGGGTCTTGTGCCTACTGCATGCTTGGACCGGAGGCCAGGTCTTTCCTGTGAGCAACATGGAGAGAGTAGGGGGTGGAGGGAGAGGGGTGTACCTTCGCTCTCCTGGGGCCTGCTCCTCCATTCCGGCTTTATCGTGGTCTCTGACATGCCTGCACGATTCCTGCTAAGTTGCTGTTTCTCGCTGGTGCATCTGTAAAATGGGACCGACCGGCCCCCGTCCTTCCTCACCTGAGCTAACAAGGGAGTGAACTTCTGGTGTGTTTGCACCCCTCAAGGTGCTGTGCGCCCACAAAAAGTCTGGTTCCCCAGCAGCCTGTCCCTTGTCCCAGCTCTTCTCTTTGCTGCCAGGGTGGGATACATGCATACTGCTGTTCCCCCGGAAGGAGAACTGACCGAGACTGCACCCCAGCACCCACCCCAGCGCCAGGCGGAGTCGCTCACACCCTTGCCTCTCACTTCTCTTCACAACACCCTAGGAGGCTGGCAGATAGAATAGATGAACCACTCCTTCCCCCTCCCCCGCCACCCCCCTACCCCACCACCACCACCACCACCACCACTCTCAGGGACCAAACCAGTGACCTGAGCAGACTGGGCGAAGGTGAAGGGGAGGGGGCCTGTGTTCTTCCCTGAACCCACTGCTCTTCAGAGCTTAGTCACTTGACTGGGGTGAGTGGCTCTCACCCTTCCTCACGTCCAGGTATGGCCACTCCTTGGGCCTGCCCCGCCTGGCTCTGTTCCCGAACTGTCTCCACACTGGATGTATGACCTTGGCCAAGGGACTGACTCCAGCTTCATTAGGGCGTCTTCCTGTCCCCTGCACAGGATGGGTCTTGTGTGCCTTGGGGCAGGAAGATGCTGCGGTGATGTTTGCCAGGTGTTCGGAGAAGACTCTAGAACCGCACACCGGTTTCTGGTCCTGGAATGTCTGACAGAAGTCACCCTGAACCATCTCCTCAGAGGGAGTGGTACCTTCTTGCTGAGGGGACCCCAAGTCATGCCCAATCCTGTGTTTCAGTTATTTCAAAACTTCTAGAAACATTCCAGAAAGCAAGCAAGCTATTCTGTTTGGGAAGTCTTTCCTGAGGTCTAACCTTAATCCTTGCCGAATTTAATTCACTCCATGGCTATTTATGGAGACCCTACATCACACCAGGAGATGCAGCCCACGCCTCAGGGAACATGGAGTCCCCTGGGGACAAACCCAGAAGTCAGGCGCTACCACAGGCCATGGTGGTTGCCATACAAGAAAGATTTCTCTTTCTTCTCATTCAGTAGAGTTTGAGAGGTCATCACGTCAGATTTGGGGTGAGAGAGGAAGAGACCACTGGAGCCCCTCCCCCCCCTTCAACTGTCCCTTGAGTCCACATGGCCTGCCTGAGGCTCCTGGGCCTGGCAGAGGTGGTCAGGGAGAGTCCCATAGAGCTGTTGGTGACATCTGGCTGAGAGGGGCCTGGGTAGGTGTGGCCCTGGGGAGGGAGCAGCAGACACCCAGTGTGTGCACTTGGGCTAGTCATGGCTAAACTTCTGGTATCTGGGGCCTGGAGGGGTGTGAGGGGCCAGTGTCCTGTCTGCTCTTTGTTTAGGCGTGTGTGTGTGTGTGTGTGTGTGTGTGTGTGTGTGTGTGTGACTCAGTGACTGAGGCAGGTGGTGAGGAGGAGGCCGAGGCCAGGATCTAGGGGCCCTTCATAGACACCCGTGGAAACCACTTGCCAGCAAAGCAAGAGCCAAGCCAAAGATCCCCTGGGGAGTGTAAGTTTAGGTGCCTCGAGCCTCTAGGTGGGATGGTGCAGACAACTCCCACATCATCTCCATCACCTTGGGCACCTTCAGTGGCAGCTCCTAGGACCTTCCAGAAAGCCGGAGCACCCCAGTTCTCCAGTGTAAAGTCAGCAGCATTGGTCCACCCTAAGTGCAGCCACAGCCTCTGGCTGAGGCTCCCAGGACGGGGAGCAGAGTGGCTGTCTCCTGCCGCCCTGCCTCCCTGCCCCACGAGAGACCTCCTCATTCGGGCTGGCAGCCAAGATAAGGATCTCTGTCTAGGACCCATGGGACTGGGCCACCAGGGAAAGCAGAGGGGGTGCGTGCCATATGCAGGGATGGGGGTTCCCAGGTCCCTTGATATTAAATCTTTTCCTCCAGATCCCCAAGTTATTCTCAAGGGCTGGTGACTCCAGAAAGTATATTGGACAAATGTCACCTCCCAATAGAGGTGTTCTGGGAGGCTCCTGCAGGCCCTTAGCCTTCCGTTAGACAAGCACTTAATTTTTTTTTTCAATTTACTTTGTGTGGTGGGCATCAGGGTTACGTGTGCCACAGCGCATGTGTAGAGGTCAGAAGACAACTCTTAGGAGCCGGTTCTCTCCTTTACACGGTTCCAGGGATTGATCCTTTACCTGCCGACCATCTCACAGGCCCAGCCACTGACCCCTCTCGCAGGGGATCAAAGACATCCCTTTAGCTGGGAACATGGAGGCCTTCAACCCCATCTCCTGACTCAGGCTTCAGGTTCCTTCTAGGCACCATTCCTTGTCCTTGGGAGGCTCTGTGCTGCCTCCCCCACCCCCATCTTGTACGGGAGGGTTGGGGTGCACCTTGCTCTGCCTGGCCAGAGACTGATTAATAAGCTCCAGCCCGAGGCACAGCACTGGCCGCCTGGCCCAGGCCCCCTTATTATCTTGGGCGATTTCTCTGCGAGGCACGTAAGCCGCAGCCTATAAAAGCGAACAGCTCTTCATCTTTAAAGTTGATCTCTAAAGACTAATTCTCCTCCAAGAGCGGCCTGCTCCGTCGCTGAGCTCCCATGCCACACTGGCTCCAAGGGACCCTGCAACTCCCTCCACTCTCTCCATCTCTGTCCCCTCAGTCCCCACTCCCCTGGGAAGACTTGTGCCCAATCCATCAGGATGAAGTCCTGAAGACCCATTGGGAGATGATGAGCCTCTCTCCAAGCTGAGGGACTTTAATGCCACACAATCAGAGGACATGGCTTGGAGATGCTCCGGGCAAGGTGTCTCCTGATGGGTCAGAAGCGAGTGTGTCGGGCACCTAGCTACCAACACAGCTTTGTCCCTGCAGCCTTGCTTAGCAGGGAAGGAATGTTGGGGGACACTCATCCCTCAGCCACCTGGCTCCAGGCTGTCTCTAACACATTCCCCCCAACCCCTGTGTTGCTCACTGAGCCTCAGTTTCACATCTGCACAATGAGTTGAGAAGCAGCCTTCACAGCAGGGGCTGCTCAAGGCTTCAGAGGAGGTGACATGGTGCCTGGCTGAGGGATGCTGACTGACGATAAGGCACCTGTGGGCTGCTGGGCCGCCTGGGGTGGGGGGGGGGGGGCTTGGCACAGCCTGGGCTTGCCTCCATTCTGTGTGCCATCATAAAGAGGAGGTAGCTCTGGCTCAGAACCTAAGGCTCGGGCTCTGCCGGGAGGTCCCGAGGCTCTGTGGTGCCAGGTGTCCCAGCTTATCCCAAAGGCATGGCCTGGCCCACCTGCTGTTTCTGCTTCTGTGTATCCATCCAGCCAGGACTCAGCTGTGCCAGGTGGTCAGACAGGGGCCCAGGCGGGTTTCCTTCCCATGACTTACCAGTCCCGGGTCCTCAGCCTTTGTCAGAGATCCCAAGGGATCATGTCCCCAGAGAGGTTGAGAATTAAGTCGTGGACACAGACTCCCCTGGAGGGGACTCTGAGCGAGAGTCCCTGAGCCTGGCTCGTGGGGCTTGCTGAACGTGGAAAGGTGATGAAATCTGTCTTGAGAAGCGCTGGGGGAGGAGCCTGCAGGCTGGGGAGAGACAATCAAGGAAGACTTCCTGGAAAAGGCCAGCCCTTCACCCCAGCCCTGCTCCTCTCCTACCAAGAGACTCAGGAGTATTGGTGGTATTGGGGTTTGTGGGAGAGAAGCAGCTGCTTCTTAGTAAGTGTCTAGTAAATGCAATGGGTGTTTCCTATATGGCTAGGGAAGCAAGCCAGGAGTCAGCTACACCGTAAGATCTTACTGTGTGTGAGAACGGGAAAGTGTCCTCCCAATGCAGAGGACACGCAGAAATAACGCTCTGGGTGGAAGATAAAAACCACCTCCAGATGCTCTGTGCACATTGATCATGAGATAATAAAAGCCACTAATATTTATTGCAGAAGTGTAACGTGCTAGGCACTGCTCCAGGGCCTTTAATACACTAACTCATTTAAAGAGGCGTCTCAAACTCAGGAAGTTGAGAATGTAGGGGCAGCCTGTGTGTGAGAGAGTTGAGATTTGGTTATAGGAGGTGCTTAGACGGTCCCACCCCCCACCCAGAAAGCAGGAGCTTGGGGCCCAATCAGAATGCTTCTAATTGGCTGTGTGACTCCAGGCAGGCCCCTTGCCGTCTCTGGGCTCCAGTTTTTCCCATGTGTAAATGCTCAGGGGCTGTGAGTGACTTGGTAGAATGAGTGGGTCTCCAAAGCATTTGTCACACAGAGTCATGGCACCATTTTTAATTACAAATGACGCCGTGACTTTGGCCTCAGTTGTCCTTAAGTCACTGTTAGGACGATTGGTGTAGCAGCGACAGCGCTGAGGCCGAGATTGCCCGTTATGGGAGGCACAGTCCCTGTGTTAACTCAGCCCTTCTCCACAGTGGCCTCAGAGCTAACTGCCTGGCTGTCCTGCCCTGGCCTGCTGGGGCCCTGCTCTAGGAAGAGAGGGCTCTGTGCAGGTGTGGGGAAACAGGGCTCTCCTCGGCCACTCCCCTGCCTCAGCCTCTCTGCTTTCCCTGTCTGTCTCTCTGACCCAGGGCTGTGTGCAGCTTTCTTCTGGGGTCTATTCCCTCCCAGCCTCCAGAGCCTCACTGGGCAGAGTCACAGGCGTAGGCTGGCCTCTAACACTTGCCTTCCTTTCTCCTGTCTGTCTGTCTGTCTGTCTCTGTGTCCTGACCTACAGCGACCTAGCTGCAGCTACGTGCTGTGCACGGTGCTCCTGTCCCTTGCAGTACTTCTGGCCGTGGCTGTCACGGGCGCAGTTCTCTTCCTGAACCATGCCCATGCACCGGGCACGGCCCCCCCACCCATCGTCAGCACAGGGTCTGCAGGGGCCAACAGTGCCCTGGTCACCGTGGAGCGGGCCGACAGCTCCCACCTCAGCCTCCTCATCGACCCTCGCTGCCCTGACCTCACTGACAGCTTCGCCCGCCTGGAGGGTCTGCAGACCTCCATGCTGCGGGCACTGAGTGAGCAGCAGGCACAGCCGAGGCTGGATGGTGCCCCCGAGCTGCTGGACGCACTGGCTGACCAGCTGCCCCGGCTGCTGGCCCGGGCCTCCGAGCTGCAAGCTGAATGTGCTGGGCTGCGCAAGGGACACAGCGTGCTGAGCCAGGGCCTCAGCACCCTGCAGAGCGAACAGGGCCGCCTCATCCAGGTAAGAGTGGGATCTACGTATGCCTTCTGGTAGAGGGTGTCTTGATTTGAGGGGTGGGGCCGCCGGTCCCTGTGCTGGACATGTAATGTCTGTAATGTCGCCAAGTCTCCAACCTGGGCCTCGTTCTTTCCAGCTGTGGAGGGCTGTGTTTTCACATCCATGACCAATAACCCAACCCAGCTTTCCTTCCACACACTTTCCTGGTAACCCTTGTAGACCCAGCACTAGAGGGGCCAGCCCCTAGGCCCACTGAGAGGCTGTGAATTGCAAGCCAGGCAGGCATTGCCTCTCTGCCCACCCCCCTATCATTAGCTGCAAACGGAGGGAAGGAGGGGTGAGGCTTGCTCCCAGTCTCCTGCAATGAGGAGCTGCACCACTACCCTAACCCTCGTCACGACTTTGTTCTGAGCTGCCCACGGCTTTCCAGGGATGCAGAGCCATTGAGGGGAACCCAGACAGGCCCTTGGCCTCCCAACTCCTCCCTCCCCACCCCTACCAGGTACCCAGCCAGGTTCCTGCAAAGATGAAGTCAGGTTGGGGGACAGGTTTTGGCCTTGGCTCTTCCACCAGCCCCTCAGCACCAGCTAGATCTCCTTGAAGGAGGAGGGACCCAGGACTGCCTCGTTTGCGTCTGTGGTTTCCAGAACAAAATTTTGAGGCTTGGAAAGTGGTGCTAGTGTGTCTTCAGTACCCTGCCCAGCCTCCAGCCCTAGACCGCTTCCCCTCTCCGACTCAGCCTTCGGGCTAAAGTCAAGCCCATCCCAATAGCCATCTCAGCTGTTTCTAGGCGCCTCTCATCCGGACACCCAAGGTGACCAGGCACTTGGTCACCCATAGCTCATGAGCAGTTACCCTCTTCCCTCCCCTTGAAGACCGCAGCTGGAGAAATTATAGCCCTTGTCACTCTGTCTGGGTGACTGACGGGGTGATGGGTCCCCTGGGTTGGGGGACATACAGCCAGCTTCCTGCTGCCCCTCCCCCGAGCCCATCAGCAGAACAGGAGATTGCCAGGCTCTGGGTGACAGGAACCCCACTCTGCCTTCCCTCAACTCAGTCTCTCTGAGCTGGAATGTCCCCCATGAAATGTAAGATGGATAGTATCCCCAGTCTCCAGGGCAGGAATTCATCTGGTACAGGACCATCCAAGGTGTCTTCTGTCCTGGATCATTCAGAGACAACCAGCCATGTCCCCTTATCCTATCCTGCAACTCCTTCCCACAATCCTTGGTTCTGTTTCCAAAGCCATGATTGCCAGAGGTCTGTTGCTCACTGGCCCAGCTAAGGTTAGCAGTTCTGCCTGTTGACTTGTGGGGTCCATCTTAGCTTTGGGCAATTGGGGGGATCACATCCTTTCTCCAGGTAGGTTCTTCCCACCTGTAAAATGGGGTACCAGGCCAAGCCGGAGGGGATGCTAGTGTTCCTGACTGTGCAGGGCTCAGCAGGCCTCTAGCATGTCAGCTCCATCTGTAGGCTGTTCATAGGGAGCCACCACTTTGTGAGTGGAAGTGATGGTCCACTTCCCCAGGGGCAGGTGCCTTTTTCGACCCATTCTGCAGAGGAACAGACTGAGGCTCAGTGGTGAAGGGGCCTGGTAGAAGCTCAGTCACTGCTAAGCCTCGCTGGAAGCAGCTGCCCTGATTTCACGGCCTCTGGTCGCCGCCAGCTCCTCTCGTGATGGTTTGCGCGGCTCAGCGAGCAGAGACTGACTCCCTATTAATTCGGGGCAGGTTTATGTGTTTCAGTGGTAATCATTTGCTAGTTTAAACCGAGGTCTCCTCTGCCTGCCAGGGAGAGGGAGGGGCCGGGCCCGAGCTGCTGAATGTCACGGCCATGGTGACTCAAAAGGATAGGCTGTGCGGTGAGATTTCCTGAGGGGTCTTTGCTACCCCCTCATCAAGGGCTGCCTGTGCCCCGCAGGGGCTCCATGGAGCCTGACCATAGGTCACTGTGGTAAGGGCTGCAGGCTCCCCCTGCCCACTGCAGTACTCCTGGAGACCACTGAATCACCTGCTCAGCAGAGGGGAAACCAACAAGGCCTAGCGCTTCGCAGGGCCCTGCCTTCGGACGAGCTGAGAATCATATTTTGTAAACTGCTGGCTGGGTGTATTTCTTTCTCTTTCTCCGATGGGCTATTATCTGGCGAGTGACAGGTTCGGTGAGCAAGACCTGGCTCACTCCACACTGCCTGCTGCCCACCCCCTCCCCCTCCACTGGGCCCCATAGCCTCCTGAAGCCCAGGGTGAGGATGCAGGGGACCCCCGCACCCTTCTGGCAGCCAGCACAGTAAGAGGTTCCCGAGGATGCTGCTCTGTTGAGCTCCAGCCCATGGGACAGTGATGGAGGGGAGGAAGGGAGGGGCGTGTGTTGCCTCACAGAGCTGTGGTGGAGAACAGGTAGTGATGGTCCACCCCAGAATGACAGACAGGTCCCCATCTGGTCTGTAGACAGGGCGGGGAGGGTGTCACACAGCTGACGGGTTAGGACGGGAGCCACAACCCACTCAGGGGACACCACGGCCTGGCGCCCACCCACACCTGGGTTGGTAGTACAGTGGTTGCTCCCTCCTCCTTTCCTGCGGTCTGCCTTGAGGAGGAGGGACGAATCCTGGTTCCCAGGTGTACTGACAGGGTCTTCCTCCTTCTAGACTTCAGATTCCCTCTGGGAACATGGAGGTTACGGTCTCAAGTCCTGGCTCTCCGGAGCACGATGGGGCCCTGTGAGGTGAAGGACAGCCGGCATCTGTGGAGACTCCCTGCAAACGGGGGGCGGGGAAGGCAGCGAGGGCACCCTTGTTTGGGGCCCAGTTTGAACGCGGTGACTCATGCCCAGGCTCTCTGCCCTTCCCAAGACTCAGGCCCGTCTTCCCCAGTGCGGGGGGACCACCCCTGCCTTAGCCTCCTCCTGTGGCTGGAACGCGCTCTAGCCAGGAGGGTAAAGCAAGGACCGCACTGGGGCCTGATGCCATGCTGGTGCTGTGTGTGTGGTCACAGGTCCCCACAGGAGCTAGGTTAGGGGAGTGGCGATAACTCATTTCTCTCCTGACAACCAAGGCTTGCTAGGTTGTGGAGTGTGGTTCAGTGGGTAGTGCTGGCCTGTGAAGCAGGAAGCCCCAGGCTGGGTTCCCAGCATATATTGGGTCTGGTGTCACTTGTCTGTAATCTCCACACTGGGGAGGTGGAGGCAAGAGCCATCAGAGGTTTAAAGCCAGCCTGACCACGTGGCACCCTGTCTCAATGAAAGAATGAAGGCTGGTTCAGGAGGGGAGCTGGGTGATCTCGGGCTGATGTCTGGTGCTGCCTTTTCCTGCAGTGTCCCCATCAGCTGGGCTGGATGCATAGAAGTGGCCAGGCCTCCGCCAGTGCCCTTGCCCTCTGAACCCCTTAGAGAGCGCTACTGACCCCTCAAACTGCCATGGACATGACCCTGAGGCCAGGGAAGCAGGGGTGGGGGAGGCTCTCCTGGCGGGGGCTCCCCAGGTCTGTGTCCCCTCTAAAGTCTTCTGTGCTCTGCAGCTTATTTCTGAGAGCCAAGGCCACGTGGCTCACCTGGTGAACTCCGTCAGTGATGTCCTGGAGGCTCTGCAGAGGGAGCGGGGGCTGGGTCGGCCCCGCGTCAAGGCTGACCTTCAAAGGGCTCCTTCCAGAGGAGCCCGGCCGAGAGGCTGCGCTAATGGTGAGTGACGTGGGCTTGCTTTCTGAGGGTGGGTGGCTCTGGTGCCCAGTTCCAGGGAAGAGAGGGTTGTCTACCACCTGCCCCTTGACTCTGATAGACAAGCTGCTGCTATAGAAACGGACTTCCTGTGGGCCAGGTGACTCAGAGCCTGACCTGTTGAGCCATGAGCCCATTTTCCAGATGAGGAAAGCAAGGCCCCACCGATTCACCCGGGGCTGAGAGTTCATGCTCTTGCCCTCAGGTGGACAGGGTTGTCAGAGAGAGCTGGGGACCTCTTTGGAGGGAAGAGATGACAGTCGTAGCATCTGGGCCTCCGTCACACTCACGTGGCTCTCTTGTCACAGGCTCTCGGCCCCGGGACTGCCTGGATGTTCTCTTGAGTGGACAGCAGGATGATGGTGTCTACTCGGTCTTCCCCACTCACTACCCAGCTGGCTTCCAGGTCTACTGTGACATGCGTACTGACGGCGGAGGCTGGACGGTGAGTCTGCCCTGTGCGTCCGTCTGCAGAGCAGCCCGCCCAGCATGCTCTGCCTAGCTCTAAACTCTGTCCGCTCCCTGTAGACACCAGGGGAGTCTGCCCTCAGGGAGCAGAAACCAGGTAAGAGGCACCATTGCTCCTGAGCCCTGAGCCCCCACACCTTAGTTCTCAGGGTGTGTTTCGGAGTGGGGTGAGGCCTTGCGATGGAGATGCCCAGGGACCTGTCACTCACGTGGACTGAGTAACACCTCTTTATCTATCCAGGGTAGGTACACATTGGGGAGGAAGGAGGGGCTCAGCCCTGTTCCTCCCGATGTCTGCCTGATTGGACAGTGGAAGAATGGGATTCTACCAGGCAGCAGGGATAGTGTAGCCACAGGTACCCTGAGGTTCCTCCAAGCTGGGGGAACTGGTGCATCCCTCAAGCCTGACCGGTTGTCTACAGAGCACCCGGTGGGAAATAGAGGCTTGGGCTCAGCAAAGGCTCTGACGTCTGCCGGAGCCATTGTAGGGGAATAAGACAAAAAGAAGCAGGGTGTGGCTTTGTCTCAATAACTGGGCTGTTCTCCATGAGATCTGAATTCCACAAATGTTCCCATATTCCTCAGTACTACTCAGGGGACATCAAACGACCAGCAGCAGCAGGCACTGTCCCGTGCACTGTGACCTGCTGTCCTGATCTAGAGCTGAGGGTGCTGCAGGAAATGAGTTTGCAATTCCTTCCCCACACTAGGAGGGTCGTGGAACCTCCCAGGCTCCTTTGCACCATTGACTACCGTGTGCAAATTTAAAAATGCAAATCCCACAGTTTAATCCCAGCAGAGGCAGAGGCTGGTGGATCTGTGAGTTTGAGGCCAGCCTGATCTACAGAGCTAGTTCCAGGACAGCCAGGGATACACAGAGAAGCCCTATCTCAAAAAACAAAAACAAACAAACAAAAAATTAGCTTCACAATGTTAGAGCTATATAAACCAAAAATAAATAAATACAATGCAAAACCCTCTTCCTTTATGCAGAATGAAGTGCTGGGCTTTGGCCTGAGGAAGCCTTGCTCTGTTGGCTAGGTTCTCCCGAACAGTGGAGCACCTACTGTGCACTGAGGACCTTGGAAGTGTTGAGATGGGGAAGCCCCTGCCCTTCCGGTCAAGGGGGCTTAGCATGTGAGGGAATCAGGCTGGAAGTCGCTGTGGCGGAGGGGCAGTCTGGGTTGGGGGGGGCTTTTGAGCACAGGCCGTGAAGAGCAGGTGACATTCTCAGGGCACAGAATCAGCTGGGGTGTGTGGCACAAGAGGAAGTGAGGCTGGAGTCGGTGACAGGCACGGGGGTGGGGGGGGGGGGTGGGGGGGACGTGGCGGGTGCTGGGGAGGGAAGGAATGAGGCTTCAGCAGTGGTCTGACTGTGTTCTTGGGACACTCACTCAAGTGTCTGCAGATGTGGGTGGAGTTCAGTTGACAGGATTGCCTACTGCTTAGGAGGCAGTGTGACCTATAAGTAATACTTGGGCTCCGCCACCTATCGACGGATCTGGCAATGATGTGGCTTTTGCTGTATGATCTTATGTAAATTACTCCAGTTCTCTGAGCCCCGATTCTTCACAAGATTTTTTTTTTAAATATATTATTTATTTATTTATTTATTTATTTATTTATTTATTTTAGTTTTTCAAGACAGGGTTTCTCTGTGTAGTCCTGGCTGTCCTGGAACTGGCTTTGTAGACCAGGCTGGCTTCGAACTCACAGAGATTCGCCTGCCTCTGCCTCCCAAGTGCTGGGATTAAAGGTATGAGCCACCTCTGCTCAGCCATTTTTTATTTTAACTCTGCACTTGTGTGTATCCATGGAGGCATGCGCATGTGAGTACAGGTGAAGGGTGCATCAGATCCTCTGAGTTAGAGTTACAATTGTGAACCACCTGATGTAGGTGCTGGGACTCAGTCCTCCGCAAGAGCAATTCAGGTCCTTACCCACTGAGCCACATGTCTGGCCATAGCGTTAGAGCTTTTAAAGGCACGCAGCAGAGTGGCTGATAGGAGGAAAGGAATGTGCTGGAGGGAGACAGGAGCCTGGAGACGCCAGGTCAGGGTCACTCAGCCAGGAACACTTCCAGGCCAGGCTGGGGTTGGCCTGATATGAGCTCCAGTGTCCCAGGTTGCTGCCACGGAGGGATTGCTGTGGCACTGTGGCTTCGAAGCTGCCCAGCCTAGAGTCACCTCCCCTGATGGGGCGGGGTCACATTGCCGCCCTGGAACCCGTGTTTAACAGTTTTAATCTGACTGTGATTCCCCTGCACTCAAGCCAAAACTCCAAAAGCTGAGGAGATACAAAGTCAGCAAAGTGCCTGCCCTGCGAGCATGAAAGCCAGCGTCCATACCCAGCACCACGTGAAAGCTGCATCTGGCTGCTGGAGCCTGCAGCCCCAGCTCTGGGGAGGTTGACATAGAGTTCCCGGAGCTTGCTGCTCAGCTAGTCTTGCTATCACTGAGCTCCAGGCTCAGGGAGAGGCCTTGTCTCAAGAAAATAAGGTGGGGTGCCATTGAAGAAGACACCTGAGGTCACCCTGAAGTCTCCATAATCACAGGCATGCGCATGAGCACACACACGCACACACGCACACACGCGCACACACACACACACACACACACACACACGCACAGCCTTTGTTTGTTTGTTTATTTATTTACTTTATTTTTGCTTTTTGAGACAAGACAGCCCTGGCTGTCCTGGAACTAACTCTGTAGCCCAGGCTGGCCTCGAACTCACAGAGATCCGCCTGCCTCTGCCTCTCAGTGCCAGGATTAAAAGCGTGCACCTCCATGCCTGGCTCATGCACAGCTTTTTGTTAAAGAAATTGCAAAGTCCACTTCTGTGATTTTGAGGGTAGTGAGGGCTCTGGATCAGGATGACCTGGAAGCCAGTCAGTGTCTTTACCATGGGCTGACCCTAGGGACGGCACAGGCCACCACAGTAACCCAGATGTTCTATACCACTCCACCTCACGTCAGGAAAGAAGGCTGCGTGGTTCAGGGAGATACAGGCCCAGCAGCTCCCAGTGTGGCCAGCCAACCTCTCTTCATGTCCCTGACCTTGGCCTCACACAGGCTGCTTCCATTGCTTATCCAGGACCCTTGGCATTACTATTTTTGGTGTTTGAGGTCTAGGCCGATGGATGGCCAAGGGGGGAGTTTAACACCAGCTGAAGTTACAAAGCAGAAGGGGTAGGGACTTGTAGGGCAAGGCAGCGTGAGTCGGCTTTGAAAGGGGTCGGTGTCCCCAGTAGAGGGGAGATGGAGATATGGGGGGCAGAGTGAGCAAAGAAGGAGCATGGCAAAGCCTGCAATTAGGAGCCAGTCTGAGTGCAACCAAGGATCCCTGGAGACCCCGAAGATGGACATATCTCTAAACTTGTCTTCAGGCTCTAGGGGAGAGCTTTTAAATGTACTGGATCCGTGTCTGGGGTTAAAAGCTCTTTTGTTTTTCTAACTGCAAAGAGGCTGAGTTATGGCCTCTGCCTCTGGGATCCCTAGGCAGGCAAAATGGCCAGGAGCCCCCGCCAGGCCCAGAAATCAGATTTAAGGGTTAGGCTGGGCTTGTGCCTGGCTGAGGCCCTGCCATGCCGTGCATCTGTCTTCCACTCAGGCTGACTTGGATCCAATCTCCTGGGAAGTCAGTCAGGGCCTGGGCCTGGTAATTCCTTCGGCCTTGGCTTCAGGTACGATTAGCAGGGATGGGTGAGGAACAGTGCCTTTATTTAGACCCGATGCCTGGGTGCCTGAGTGGGGGCTCTGCAGGAGAGGTCGGAGTGGTCTGCAAAGTGCTTGTGTGGCTGGTAACTGTTCATATCCATTTGGCTTCTGTCAGAAGTCATCTTCCCCCAGATGCCTGCAGGCACCTGGCAGGATCACCCCCCTGCCACACAGAATCTCCTGGACACTCAATTGTTGTTTGGGAGGGTGCTGGCCTCTCAGGCCATCCATCCCCATTAGGTTCCCCATCAAAACTGCCCAGCTTCGGGCGCCAACACTGCGTGGTCATCCCCAGCAGACTGATGCTGTGCCGGGCCCCAAGGCCCTGAGTGGACTCCTCAGTCACAGCCTGCGCCGGAGACTGGAGTGGAAAGGGTAGGACTCAGTCTGAGAGGCACGTTGCAGCCAGAATACCACTTCCTGCCTGGCATTACCCTATGCCTCTTCTACCCCCAAAGGCCGGCAGGGTAGCCTGGAGATGGCAAGAGGTTTGCCTCTGCTACCCAGCCAGCCTGGCCAGGCAAAATCCAAGCCTCCTGAGGCCAGTCAGTGCAATTAATTGCTACTGAACAATTAATTGAGCACCAGCCACAGGGAGCCAGCTGGAACTGAGGCAGGGTCGCTCTCAGCTGGGAGGGCAGATGGACTAGAGAGCTGGCTTGTGTCAAGGCTGAGGGTCACTGGAGAGGCCCCGATCTTAGTCTAGAGCCCCCGCTGCTAGAGGGCAAAGTGGGGCTCAGTGGGAGCCGCCAGGCTTGTTCGGGGTCTAAAGCGGCCTCAGACTGCGGGCATACCTGATGTAAGAGGTCTGAGTCAGGACTGGGGCTCAAGTGAGTTCTCAGTGTCACAGGGTTTCCACAGGGAGGGGTGCCCCTGACAGGGAAGGTGGAGAGGTGCAGTGAGTGGACTAGCACTGAAGCATGAACTCCATGGAGCCCGAGTCCTTACTTCTGGAAGCTGGGGTGACATGTAGGAACAATGCCACTTGGGGCTCTTTGGGGTTGGAGAGACCTCAGAGCAGATGCGTAGACGATGTTTCAAGACCTTAAGGCTCACTTGGCCCCTGACGGTGACTAAGCCTCTCTGAGCTGCCCCGTGTTCACTCCGGGGGTGGGGACATGGGGTGCAACATCAAGGACGCTGCTGAACTTGACACCTGCCCCTGCCCCAGAAAATGAGGAAGGGTAGCCATGGGTGATCTTGTGACCCAGATCGGAGACCTTCCTCACGAGGCCCAGACCAACCCTTGCCATGTCCTCTGGAGGCCCCTCTGACCACACTGACTAATTTCCACACCCCTTCCCTGTGCCGATCACAGGTTACCACCTGCCCCTGTGTTTCCTACCTCTGTCCTAGCCAGGGCAGGAATTGTGTCCTCTCATGATCGCCTGGCTTGGCACAGCACCTACACTGTCCCCACACCCTAGCACTTCTTAGACAGTGACCTTCCCCTCCCTGGGCAGAGGAGAGGGAGTTGGGAAGGGAAGGAAATCCTGGCATTGCCAAAACCTTACCTTTGTGTAAACATGGGTGAGTCCCATATCTCCAGCAGGGACTCAGGGCACACACCCTACCTGACTATTGCACAAGTGTGCACACGCATACATACACACATACACACACACCACCTGGCTGTTGCACAGACACACACACACACACACACACACACACACCTGGCTGTTGCACACACACACACACACACACCCCACCCCACCTGGCTGTTGCACAGGCACACACACACACACACACCTGGCTGTTGCACACACACACACACCACACCTGGCTGTTGCACAGGCACACACACACTTGGCTGTTGCACACACACACACACATCACCCCACCTGGCTGTTGCACACACACACACACACACCACCCCCTGGCTGTTGCACAGGCACACACACACACATACACACACACATCACCCCACCTGGCTGTTGCACAGACACACACACACACACACCCCACCCCCCTGGCTGTTGCACGCTGACATCACCTGCTCTCCATCCTGCTCCACCAGGCTCCAGACGCTTTCCCAGTGAGCGAGCGGGGTCATGGGTTCAGATATGCCTCTAATTGGCTCCATAGAAGAGGAAGCCCCCCCCTTCCCCAGTCCTCTTCCCTCCTCCATAGGCTGTGGGGCAGGAGGAAAGTCCTGCCCTCCCTGTGCAACTTCAAAGGAGCCTGGCAGGCAGGCAGTGCAGAGAGAGATGAAAGCTTGGGGGACCCTGTGCTGGGGAGGCCAGCCCTCCTCCCCAGGAGAGCCAGTGACCTGCTGTGGCATCAGTGGGCCACAGAAATGTCCCCATGCTGCTGCCCAGAGCCCACCCACCTTCATAGTGACAGAAGAGACGGGTACCTGCCCCTTCCTGTTCTCTTGATCTGCCAGAGGCAGCCACCGCCACCTGGAGCAGGTCAATTTCCCCGACTCTGGTGTCCATCAGGTAGCGCACAGTGTCCGTGGGACACCACACGTGAAACACTCAGCCCAGCACTTGATAAATGGCAGCTCAGAGCAGTGTTTTGCCAGAGTTGGCAGGCAGTGGCTGCCAAGCCTGGGAAATGTGGCAGGGTGCCAAGCCCGGGGGTACCATTTCCAGTCACAAACAAGGAGTGGGTTATTTCCTTCTGGACCCAGCAGCTGATTTTGGAGAGGCAGCTGTCAGACCTACTGTGCGCCACCAGCTGGCTTGGGGGGCAGCTGTCAGACCTACTGTGCGCCACCAGCTGGTTTGGGGGGGCAGCTGTCAGACCTACTGTGCGCCATCAGCTGGTTTGGGGGGGCAGCTGTCAGACCTACTGTGCACCACCAGCTGGCTTGGGGGGCAGCTGTCAGGCCTACTGTGTGCCACCAGCTGGCTTGGGGGGCAGCTGTCAGACCCTACTGTGGACCACCAGATGGCTTGGGGGGCAGCTGTCAGACCTACTGTGCACCACCAGCTAGTTTTGGGGGGCAGCTGTCAGACCTACTGTGCGCCACCAGCTGGTTT
>CABHPQ010154710.1:20004-40176 GCA_902168405.1 Peromyscus aztecus | reverse complement strand
GTTAGTTGTCCCTCCCCATATTCCCTCCTTTACACTGCCCTCCCATTCCCCACTAAATTTAATATTCCTAGAATTGTCTCCCCTTTTCCTTTTATAACATTATTATCTATTCCCCTTCCTTGGAAGATCCTCTCCTCCACCCTACCCTGGTCCCTAATTAGCTATCGAACTTATGTGGATATTCTGAATGAAATACACATGTCTAAACTTTAAAGGCTAACATCCACATAAAAAGAAACATGCAATGTTTGTTTTTCTGGGTCTGGGTTACCTTACTCAGGATGATTATTTGCTGTAGGATGGTCTGTATGTCAAATGTGTTGCTCTGATTGGTCAATAAATAAAACACTGATTGGCCAGTAGCCAGGCAGGAAGTATAGGTGGGACTAACAGAGAGGAGAATTGAGAGAACAGGAAGGCAGAGGGAGACACTGCCAGCCGCTGCCATGACAAGCAGCATGTGAAGATGCTGGTAAGCCATAAGACACGTGGCAAGGTACAGATTTATAGAAACGGATTAATTTAAGATGTAAGAACTAGATAGCTAGAAGCCTGAGCCATTAGGCCAAACAGTTTAAATAATATAAGCGTCTATGTGTTTATTTTATAAGTGGGCTGTCGGACTGCCGGGGCTTGGCGGGACCCAGAGAGAAAACTCTCCAGCTACAATTATTTCTAGCTCCATCCATTTTCTTGCAAACTTCATAATTTCATTTTTCTTAACAGTGTAATAATACTGTGTAAAACTACCATTGGCTATTCATCAGCTGATGGACATTTAGGCTGTTTCAGTGTCTGGCAATTATGACTCTAGCAGCAATGAACATGGCTGAGCAAGTGTCATTGTAGTAGGATGTAGAGTTCTTTGGGTATATGCCCAAGAGTGGTACAGTTGGATCTTGAGGTAGATCAATTCCCAGCTTCCTGAGGAACCTCCACACTGATTCCCATAGTGACTGTACACTTTGCACTCCTCACCAACAATAAATAAGTGTTTGCCTTTCCCCTCATCCTCGACCACATGTGCTGTCATTTGTTTTATTGATCTTGGCCATTATGACTGTTAAGGCATCACTTAAGCAGTTCTTTCTCTACTCTTTGTCCTTTATGCTGCCTTATTGATTATCTGAACCATTTCCCAATATCTTTATTTTCTTACCCCATCATCAACAAATCTCCTGCCTCTGATCACAAACATGGCCACCTCCTTCCTTACATTACTCCCATCTGTGTTCTTTCTTGTTACGACACCTTGATCATCTTCAGAGCTTTGCATCCATTGGATACCTCACTCTCCTGCAAACTCAGATAGCCACATCCCATTCACTCCAGCATGCCCTGGTTCACATTCCTATAATTCACTTTACCAAAGGCCCAAATGCCATCCATTCCGACCTCCTACACATGCACATACTAAGGCTGTAATCTTTTCCAAAGATTATATATGATGTTACATATTATATATCCAAAGATACATATTACATATATTTCCAAAGGTTATATATACTTGTCTTGATATGAGCCCAGAGTGTGTTTCCTTATCTCCTAGGATATGTTTCAGCTTCCTAGGCTCCCCTTCACTCAGGGCATGTCCTATCTTTACTCCCTTTTTGTCTTAGTTAGGGTTACTGTTGCTGTGATGAAACACCATAACCAAAAGCAACTTGAGGAGGAAGGGGTTTCTTTCCCTCACAGCACTATATACCAGTTCATCATCAAAAGCAGTGAGGGCAGGAACTCAAACACGGCAGGAACCTAGAGGCAGGAGCTGTTGCAGAGGCCATGGAGAAATGCTGTTTACTGGCTTGCTCCTCATGGCTTGTCCTGCCTGCTTTCTTATAGAACCCAGGACAGCCACCAGCCCAAAGGCAACACCACCCACAGTGCTAATCACTAATTAAGAAGATGCCCTGCAGCCAGATCATATGGAGGCATTTTTTTTCTCAATTGAGGTTCCCTCCATTCCAGTGACTCTAGCTTATGTCAACTTGACATAAAACTATCCAGCATACTTTTCTACCAACATTCATCAATTAGTAATGAATGGATACTCATATACAACAGACATTGCTATTCCTCCATTCATGAGTGGGCAGTTTAAATATAACTTTGTTTCTCATTCAATAGCTGTCATATGCTGGGTACTCAGTAAATGTCAACAAAGGTGATCAGAGAAGGCCTCATGAGGAAACATGGAGACTGGACTCAGATGGCAAGTGACCTGGAACTAAAAATCTCAGAGACTAGAACATCTGAGAAGAGGACACCACAGCATGAAGAGATTTGGAAACAGCTGCTGGTGTGCATTCCTGTTATCCAGACCTGACGAAAATATTTGACAACGTCAAATGCCTTCAGTATGTTTCACAGATCACAACAGTTACAGAGTGAGGTGCAGAAACTGTGCCATGAGGGTCAGGGTTAGGTATAACGACAAAAAACAGTATAAATGATGATGACAGTTATTTACTGAGCTTGCTCTACCTGTTGGGTACTCTGTGTCTTCTGTTTTTAGCTCATCAAATCTCCAAAACAACCCCATGAAAAGAAATTTGCAGGAAAATGGATGAATCTGAACAGTATAACATTAATTGAGATGACCCAAACACAGACAGAAACCACATGTTCTCTGTGACATGTGGATTCCAGATGTAAAGTATAAGTGTGCGTGTGTGTGTGTGTGTGTGTGTGTGTGTGTGTGTGTGTGTGTGAGAGAGAGAGAGAGAGAGAGAGAGAGAGAGAGAGAGAGAGAGAGAAACTAGAAAGGAGACTAAGAGAGGGTAAAGGTAAGATGAGTGACAAGGAAAGACAGGGTGCATAAAAATACATGAGCATAAAAAATGAAAAGAAACTGCAGGGAAGGGGAGGGTACAAGGAGAGAGTAGGGTGCCAGGGGATACAGGAGAGAAGGAAGGAGAATCTACTAGAACATGCTTTGTTAAAAATTTCATAAGGATATTTAATACCTTGCATGCTAACTAAAATGTTTCTTAAAGAGCCCTCCCCCGACACACACACACACACACACACACACACACACACACACACACACACTGAACTACTAAGACTAATGTTTCTTCCTCATCTCCTTCCTCTCTCACCTGTATGGACTGGGATCCCCACCTTTGGAGAGATCTCCTTGATTTTCCTGCTGACATCAGGTTTAGTCATATGATGTTCCCTGACCAATGGCTAGGAATACAGACTAAATCTCTGTTGCCTTGCAGAAACAATGGCCTTGGTCAGTTCAACACAACACCTAATCATAGAAGCAAGAACCGCATCTCTGCCTTATTAATGGCATGCCCCATTTTTAGAAGGGGCTACAGGTCTACTCAGTTTGGGCTCCACTCTCTCTATCCTGGAATCAGTGTTGCCCTTACTGTGTGATCCAGGGCCCAGCAACAGTACATGAAACTCTTGACATCTGGTTGGAATTGCAGACTCAACCCCCATTCCAGAATCTGCATTTTAGCTAATCATCTGGAAAGCACATTCATTCCAAAGTCTATTAAGTGCTGCCTTCTACACTGCCTTAAAGCATGCTTCTGGGGTTGGCAAGAGCAAAGAGTCATGAAATGGAAATGGGAAGCCCATCATTGTCCGAGTCCAATGTGCAGTTGGGGAAGGCAACACACTCATTTTCTCACCACACAGGGATTCCATGCCAGTCATGCAAAGGCATGATGTTGCTTTACAACATGGTAACATTTGCTTCAGTCACCAGCAGGTGCCTCTGATGGGGCAGCTCATACCCCATTTTGGCTTTGCAACTCTCTTCACAACCCAGCTTCTTACCTCAGGCCTGAGCCTGTCAGTCTTCTCTAGGGACTGTTATAATGTGGAGAAGGGATCACCTGTGCTTCTCCACACTTGCCTATACCAGGATCCTGTCATTGGTTCTTTACCATTTGCAGGAGTAAAATGGACCTGTAGCCATAACAATAAACACTCTGTGGGGCACTAAGCTAGGAGTTCAACGTCATGGACACTTCTCTGCTCACTCCTGACACTCAGCACAGTGATCTGGAACACCCAAGAAATAAAAGAAATGAGTGCTGGTTGTTAGTAAATTGCAAAAGCTTGCAACAACTTACCAGCCCCTTTTCCCTACACTGGTGGTTCAAGATGACAGAAGAAGCAGTTAGAGAGATCCCTGTGCCTCTGAGCCATGCTTTCCTCAGTGAGCATGAAGGCTTTTGACAGGCTGGTTTATGAATAAAATCATGACATGAGACTTTTCCAAAATGTCTGTTAAGAACCACTTCGAAATGAAGTCATCAAAATTACTGCAAAATGTAGACTTTAAATGCAAACAGCCGGGGGAAGGAGTGTGCTTGTTATGTAGAATTCATTATCAGTGTTTCTGAGTGCAGCCACTAGAAGCATTTGAATGGGATTGCTTGTATGCAATTGCTTGGAACATGAACAGAGAAAGAGCTGAATGTGGAAATTCCAGAATCCCAGGGCTTACTCAGGTTTGAGTTTTCTCCTGTCTTGTCAGAAAGAAATCTTGTACGTACATTTTTTTCTCTAAAGTCCTCAAATTTTAATATAATAGCCCATTTGATTTTATTTGTCTAATTGATTGGGCAAGTTATTAACTATTGGTGCATCACTAAAGTGTGGGGGCTGGAGACCATATATGAAGTATTCGATCAATACCATTTGGGGAAAATCAATCATGAGATGCAAGTTACTTTTCTTAGAGATCTAACTGATAATGTAAGAATGTATATAGGTTCACTTAAGACTGTCTATAAAAGTTGTTTAGAGCTGGGCAGTGGTAGCGCATGCCTTTAATCCCAGCACTCGGGAAGCAGAGGCAGGCGGATCTCTGTGAGTTCCAGGACAGCCTGGTCTACAGAGTGAGATCCAGGACAAGCACTAAAACTACACAGAGAAACCCTGTCTCAAAAAAACAAAAAAAAAAAAGTTGTTTAGACTCATCTTAGATCTGCAGACCTATATATAAAGGCGAGGTTACCCAATAAACTACCAAGCAGGAGGATATATAGGGAAAATTCTGTTAAGCATAAAACTTCTTGAAATGGAATAATTTAAGTGGTGAGTGGAGGATTAGAAGCAGCCCTACCCACCACAGAGAAGAATATGGGTATTTCATATCAATGAGAAGGTGCTTTGGATCTGGTGGCATGCCATCAATATGGAAGAAATGAATCTTCAAAGAATGGAGAATAAAAAATGGCCAAAAGAACATCCCCAAATGAAAAGCCAGACAGTTCAGATTATGTAAATTTAATGAAATTTGCATATCAAAAACTCACAACATCCACATCCAAAGGCAGATGATAGCTGTCAAAGTTTGAACACATCTGTTCTAGAAAATAACTAATATACAAAAAGGATGAGGAAGAACGGAAAGAGAAGAAAAAGGAGGGAGAATGGAGAGAGAAACGGAAGGGGAAGGGAGAAGAAGGGGAGGAAAAGAAAGGTGGAAGGGGAGAAGAGGGAAGAAGAACAGAAGGAGAAGGAGGAAGAGAAGGCGAGGACAAGAGATCCATCAGAAGGTGGAGGTCTTCTTCGGCTATACAGGGATTTGGGGGCAGCCTGGGCTAGAACCCCTGTCTGGGAATAAAAACAATCAGAAGGGAAAGAGAAATTAAGAAGCACCAATTTTAAATATCTCACAAAAGAAAAATACCAGTTTTTTCAGAGTCTAATATCTTAAAATCTGCAAGTGTTTTCTATTTCTTTCTTCTCTCTCTCTCTCTCTCTCTCTCTCTCTCTCTCTCTCTCTCTCTCTCTCGCTTGTATATTTCAAATAGTTTACAACTTTCAAATATTCAGAATACACTGTTTTTTATTCAGAAAAAGTCCCAAAACAGATTTAATTAACTAAATTAACAGCTTAAATTTAAGAATTTACATAAATTTGGGGAAACTCCATTCCCAATCCTGTAAAAACACAGGATAAGCCTTTGCGATATTTTATGTCCAAGAACAAGACTGTTTGGTCATACAGCAGCAGATATTCTTGCTCAGCAGCCATACTTGGAGGAAAAGGACAATATAATACTCATCTGTAAGGAAAAATCTTGGATTAAACCAAAAATTCATTTGCCTTATTTCAGAGCCTATGTTCTGTGGTTCTCTTGAGTTCTAGGGTAATCAAGTTAAAAATCCAGATTTCTGGGTCATTAGATTGAGTCATTTCTCATTAGCTTTGAGTCTGTAACTGTCAACCAGCAGAAATGAGAGCTAATACACAATCAAGTTTATTCCTTTCATTATGTCTCTGTGAAGGGTGATAAAAACAGAAATTCATCCAGATAACTGACCAAAGAAATACAAGAAAAAAAACTGAAAGTAAATTATATTGCAGCGTCAGTTTCCCTTTAAGGCTGTAACAAATTTAATGCTTGAAACAACCCATGTTCATTTTCTCCCATTTCTGGAGGTCAGAAGTCTACAATCAGTTTCATGGGGCTGAGTGCAGAGGGAAGCAAGCAGAACTCCAACCAGGGTCTCTAGGCAAAAATCCATGACTGTGCCTTTTCCTGCTCCTAAGGGTTTCCTGCATTCCTTGGTTTGTGACCCATTCCTTACAGCATCCGAATTGTTATTCTACCATTACATTCCCTGCTGTCCTGGAGTCTGGACTTCCTCTTCTAAGGATCCTCATGATAGAGCATGTCTAGCCTAATGAATAACCTAGAACTATGTTGCTGTCTTAAGAACCTGGACGTAACATCTTACAGGCTCCCCATTTCCACTCCCAATGAGGTTAGAACATGGTGGCATCATCCTGTTGACCGCATCCAACAACCAGATACTGAGGCACAGGTGACAGGGGTCTTGTTGGAGCAACAGTTTGGTTGGTAGATTTTTTTTTATTATTATTACTGGTATTTTAGATTGACATGAAATCATTATTTCTTTGGGAGAGCTACATTAAAGGTAAGCTAATTCAATTTCTAGAAAAAAAGAATTCTCATTCTTAAGCCTCTCTCCCTCCTTCCCCAGCCTTCCAAAGGTGCTGCAAAGCTGACAACTCACCCTTTTTAAGAGCAGTTACAGAACATCTGCCATACAGTGGATGCAGATGTGATTGCTCACTTTTGCTTTACAAACCAGAATGATGGTTCTGCATCTTACCTGCTCTCATCTCCAAAAAGGGAGCAACAGGATTAGGATGCCACTCTGCCACGTGAGTACAATAGACAACACCCCAAGTTATCTACCTTAGGAAACCCCCAGGAAGGGTGATGAGGCAGTCAGCGGAAGTGATTCAGCTCCGTTACTGAATATACAACACCTGATCACATAGGAAAGGACCATGGCACAGGGATCTGATTGTTCGTGAGATGCTGTGTTTTCCCACAATACTCATGGTATTGTCTGCTCTCCACACCAATCCTCCCCTCGCGTCCTCTCCTCTAGGCTCGCTGTCTGTAAAGACAGGCATGCTTGTGTTAAGCCTCAGAGTGTTTTGGTGAGGTTAAAAAATCACTAAAGATACTGCTATAGAATCGCACAGATGCTAGAACACACAGAAACCGCCTATGTTAATCAGGTCACTGTTGCTGTGACAGAATGCTTGAAGCAGTTTAAAGGAAAACATGACCTAGTTTGGCTCATAGCTTCAGCCCATCATAGCAGAAAGAGTGTGGACTCACAGAACCATCGACTCATGGCAGCCAAGAAGCCCATCAAAGACAAGACACACCCCACTGCCCTACTTCCTCCAACCAGGCACACCTTCACAGTTCCAACGACCTCTTATTAGCCCACCTGAGGTTTGACTCCATCAGCGGATTTAACTGTCCATTAGAGACAAGGCTTTGTGGTCTAATCACTTTGGGAAATGGCTGTGGATGTTCCACCAATCTCCTAAGTATCTATCAATCTAACCAAGCCAAAAATCAAGACTGACCATCACAGGTCCATCCTTTGCCAACTTGAAACCACAGCACACCTGTCTTTTCCTCTTCTTTTTAAGCCATGTATAATCTCAAACAAATATAACAATGAAGCAATAATCAATCCTACCTGATACAACTATCCTGCATACAACCAGAATACACTTTCCCTTCCCAAAGGGTTAACATTTCAGGATTGCTGGGGTGGGGGGTGGATTCTGCTCCACAGCATAGACCCACTGCTACTCTATGCCTTGTGGAATGTGACCCGACCCTCCTGGGATACTGAAGCTTCATCCTGGGCCTGGCCTCCTCCTCCTCCTCTCAGAGATTAATTCTGCACCCTCTCTAGCGTCACACCACTTCTACCACCATCATACCACCTGCTGTTGTTACCATGGCATCCCTCTACAAGACAGCCATACCCATGGTTTGGTAAAGGGTGTGGAGATGAACCACTCCAGAGATGGTTTTAGGGAGCAGCATCTGCTTTCTTGCATTCTTGCACATAAGCAACCACTTATATAGTGGAAGCCTATGGACTGCAATTGCTACATTTCCTCAGCTTGGACAGTGAGCACTCACACCATCAGGGTCTCTATGCAGAAGCAGCACATTAAAGGAAGTGGAGAATGTATGCTCATCTGCAGGCCAGCTACCCACTACTCACACTACTTCAGAATTCAGTGTTGTCACTTCGGGAGCATGGAGTCCCATGCTTCTTACTTAGAAGTGCAGTGTGCCAAGTAGGCTGGCCGCCAGGTCATGCCTACATTTTCTCCTACAACCAACTTTGAAAATGTTAGTTTGACTATTCTTGAATAAGCCTTGATCCTTTTGCCTCTTCAGATAAAACCATGCCCCACCCTCTGAGTCAGGCCACACCTACCAGCTCTGACTTCTTAGAATGTTAGGGTGCCTTACACAACTCAGCCACATTTCAAAGAGGAAGAATAATAAGCAGGTGCCAAAGTTATTCCCAGATTTAAAATACCATGTGACTTCATTCTCACTGAAATGCCTACAAAAATAAGATCATCAATGCAATACTGACAAAGATGTGAAGAAACCAGGGCCTCAAATCCTGATGGTGGCATGTAAAGTGGAGCACTCATTCTGGAAATACTTTCACCATTTCTTTAAAAGCTACACAATAGTTCATCATGCAACCCAGCAAGCATCTCACCTTGTATGTTTCTACCTAAGGGAAATGAAGGGATATGTGTAGATTAAACCTTACATATGAATTTTCATAGCAAAATTATACATAGCAGTCAAGATTATAAATAATCCAAATGTCAGTCAACTACCTAATGAATAACCAGAATGTCACACATCACATGATGGAATTCTATTTGATAAGTAAAAAGAAGTTAGCACAGATGCCTTCTGCACGGTGAGTCTTAAGGATATTGTGCTAATAAGAGAAGCCAGGGACAGCAGAATCCACATACATGAATCCATTTCTACAACATTTACAGAAAGACCCGATCAATACATCAGAAAGGTGCTGAGAAGACTGAGTGCTGGGATCAGGGATGGGGAGAGACTGAAAATGTACACTAAGTACTTTGGGGTGACTCTAGGACTAGATCTCACTGACAGACTTGCAACACTGTAAACCAGCTAAGAATTAGTGAATTACACACATACGCATGCATATACACACAGCATAAACCAAATGAAGAATTGGTGAACTGCTTGACTTAAACAAGTGAATGACATTCTGTGAGAAGCATACCTCAGTGGAGATGATAAAATTACAAAAACAAAACTAAGTAATGAATAAGTGTCTGATAAACTGAGTCTTCTAATTGCCCAGCACTGACCTTTCCTGCTTCACACTGTAGGCTTTCAGTGTGTTACCTGTGTCCCCTCCAAGACTTTGTCAACTGAAACAGTCTTTTTTTGTTACAGTCATAGCAAAGTCTTTGCCTATGGTGAACATTCAATGATAATTTATTGAATTGAACTCTGATGGTGAGGGAAAAATGAACATTATATTCAGGACATCAAATTATCCTTGCAAGGGATTCATAAATACACCATCTTGGCAAAGAGCAGTGGTGCAGGCTGGAGAGAAACAGATCATTCAGCTAAGGTCATAGCATGTGAGTCTTTGAGGGGAAAACCCATCAGCATGATCTATAGTATTGCTTGCTGACTTTGGGCCAGAGGACTGTCACTGGAAAAGAACAGTGGGTTAGGCACTCTGCAATGGCAGAGGCTGCAGGTTCTCCTGCATATCTGACAGTCCACATGGGTGCTCTTGTGACAGAGAAGGCAGAGAAGGGGCTTTGCATTTTAACCCATCTCTTCTTTGGGCATCATTAACCAACACAGCCCCCATGCTGAGAAACTTGCCCTCGGTCTATCAGAAGTTCCTGAGCACCTAGAATGTTCCAACCTCCAACTGTGCATAGAATGCACAGTGTTGCTGTAGAATAATCCTCTTGTACACTGTAAAGATTTCTCACTCAAATTTGGTTTAATAAAATGCTGATTGGCCAGTAGCCAGGTAGGAAGCATAGGCAAGGCAACCAAACTAAGGATGATGGGAAAGAGAAGGGTGGTGTCAGTGTCACCGGCCAGATGCAGAAGGAGTAGGAGATGAACATGCCATGCTAATAAAGGTACCGCCATGTGACAAAACATACATAGATGGGTTAACTTAAAATGTAAGAGCTAGTTAGTAATAAGCCTGAGCTATTGGCCGAGCATTTATAATTTATATTCAGCCTCTGAGTTGGTTATTTGGTACCAGTGGGTCAAGACATGGAAATGTCCATTTATACAGTGTATTCATCTATAGGGAGAAGAGTCTTTCAGGGGAACCTGGGAAACTTTTTTCTTAGAGGTTCATTGAAAAAAGGCATGACATACCCAAAAAATGAATTCACAGGATGTGTCCCTTAGCATGAGTGACCCTGAATCTATTGGGTAGTTTGGTGAACCACAATGTCAGAAGGTTGGGTAGAACACTAAGACTTTGGCACCAGGCATATCTGAATTTAGATAGCATTGGTAATCAGTTGTCCCTAACCTGGAAATCAATCAATCTCTCTCTCTCTCTCTCTCTCTCTCTCTCTCTCTCTCTCTCTCTCTCCCCCCACCCCCCCACTAGGACCATCTGGCCTAGCCTCTAACCTTACAATCCACCTCAACTCAGCATCCACAAAGTGTTTGGCTTTCATGTCTTCAGCTCAACACCTTATATGAGAGATGCTTGCACTGGCTTCTGACCCCTGACCACAGGCCCTCTATCATAGCAGTCGCAGTCACACCTGGGCACTGTGACACCCAACTCTCTTCACTTCCAGTGATATATTTGGATATATGTGAATAAGCATCACCCCATCCTTCATGGTATTCTCCTTCTTGGTTACAGAGGGAGAAGATGGAGCTCAGTCAGGACTGCCCTCTTTGGAACTGATATTGAGAGTTCTGAGTAGACATGACACATGACTAAACATATGCCAGGTCTGCAGCTAGAAAGAAAGATGGCAACAGTGAGTTGTGCAGGTTCCATTTAATCCTGGCGATTGTTGAGAAGACTGGGGAGACTCTAGGGATGGCCTTTTCTAACATTTTAAAACCCAGCTGGGATGATGATCCTTTTGTAAGAGGGTGCTGCTGAATGACTGAAGATGAAGGTTCATTGGCTCAGAGGATTGTCACCCACAGCAGATAGTTGAATTTGAACCCATGTCTCTGAGGTCTAAAGACTGTGGTTGAACTAGAGAATTTGTTTAACTCAAACTGCAGCCATTAGAGACACATAGACAGAGTGTGAGGCAGATCCAATCATGAAATCATTTAGTCCCTGGAAAATGTTCAGCACTCACAGGCACCACTGAAACTCACTGCTGCAGCCAAGTGGCCACTAATGTCTAAGAAGAAGCAGAAAGCAGAGGCATGAACATAAAAGCACACAGACATGAGTAATGCAACTGGAGCA
Organism: Peromyscus aztecus; assembly: GCA_902168405.1. Taxonomy (NCBI): domain Eukaryota; kingdom Metazoa; phylum Chordata; class Mammalia; order Rodentia; family Cricetidae; genus Peromyscus; species Peromyscus aztecus. The sequence continues at coordinate 28,335 of CABHPQ010154710.1, read as the reverse complement.
TGCAAAAGAGCAGCTGCATGTGTGCCAGCCAGCAAGGGGAGGACTCATCAACCTGATTCCCTCACCCCCACCCAAACAGTACCACACAGTTCCCCCAGCTGGCAATACTTCCCAGTGCTCCTTTTGTAAGACTTTCAAAGCACTTTTCCAACATTTAGCCTGAGGCTAAAATTCTCACAGACTTACTTACTGTGTTGTCATCAAAATGATAAGAACAATTTATGAAGAAGCCCAAACTCTTAGCGTAGGAGATAAAAGCCCAAACTGAGTAGTGCTGAAATCCCCCCAGAAAAGAAATGACATAAAAAAAGAAATATTGCTTTCTCTCTGCTAGATGTAAGTGTTTTTCAAAGTTCATGTGAAGACATGGACTGGTGTGAGTGAGAAAGGACTACCTTTCCTGTCCATGTGAAGCCTGAATAGCAACACCGAATGTTAAATGAGTGTTTGACATGAAAAGACTTTACTGAATGCTAACGAAGACAAGACAGAGAAAAGGAATATAACAGAACAGTAAACTGAGCTGATTATGAGTGCATGTGACAGGTGTGGATCATACCCTACACGAGGAGAAATCAAAACACCTGGACCACCCATCATCACCAAGATGCCTTCTGTCATGGGAAGGAGATCAGAGAATGCAATGACAGGAACCCCACACTGATTGACCTCCAACTTAATGAAGAAAAACATTGGAAAGAGCAATTGGTTGCATATTCATGTTGCTAGCAAAGTGACATATGAAGCAATTGCAGTATTGCTTGAAATGGAGGTTCAAATATATATAAAAATACACAGTTGGCAAGGGCCACAGGTAGAATTTTCTAGACTTGTTTGATCTGCATCAGAAGGATAGTGCTCAAAAGCTACAGTGCTGAAGGGCAGGGCAGCTGGGAATGCAGACGTTCTTCCCTGCCAAATCCCACCTTTAGGATGTCACCATTTTATTTCTTTTTGGCTTTGCAAGTGCCCCAACCTCAGTGAATGTAGACCGATGATTATCTCAGAATGAAAGCTAATGGACAGATCACCATAGACAAGGCTATCTTCTCTCAACATCAAGTTCATCTATTTCACCAGAAGGCTCCTTCTTCATGTAGCTACAACCTGGGCAGACATAGATAGGGCTTCCAAGGCAGGCTGCTTGGAGATACAGAGCCTGTCCCATGTGCAGGAACAAAGGTGAATCCCTTCATCACCCTGGGTAAATCTAGCACCTATTCTACTGGGAAACTAGAAGACAAGTACATCAATACATGCCTAGGATCTCCTGGAACAGCTATGATTAGGTCTGCTTTCCAAAGAAGGTCTTGAAAAAGTAGTAATAACAGCATGACAGACGCCTGTGATTTCCCTTTTCTCAGGTATTTTCACTTGTTTTATGACCATTGTACTTCTTCATAATCACTTCATGAGGCAGAGACAATGGGGACTTGAGTTGGTAACATTATCCCAATGTTGATTTGGGTTTGTTTCTGTGATCCTGGGCAATCCTTTGACCTTCTGTGATGCAGAGTGGTTTTCTGTGACAATCAGAACTAAGAATCAGATATCTTAGCATGGAGTCTTGTAGCTGAAGTTTTCCTGTGTCTCACCTGGTCCTGCAGCCGCTTGAACCCAATTAAACACACAGAGGGTTATATTACTTACAAACTGCATGGTCTATGGCAGGCCTCTTGCTAGCTAGCTCTTATATCTTAAATTAACCCATTTCTATAAACCTATATCGGTACCTTTACATCTTGCTTCTCCTGGTGGTGGCTAGCAGCATCTCCTTGCCTCTCCTTTCTCTTCCTCTCTATCTGTTTGGATTTCCTGCCTGCCTCTAAGCTGCCTTGCCATAGGCCAAATGGCTTTATTTATATCAGATTTATTATGTCAGAGCAACACATATTCACAGCATACAGAAAGACATCTCATAGCAGAGTCTAGCATTTAGAAAGAGTTTGGTTGATCAGAACCACCTGTGATCCATTATCAGAGTAAGGCAGCATGGCTGGAGTCTCCTAAGACCCCAAAGTCAAAAACATGACCAGAATAGTGCTATTCTGTAACTCTCTTCAGTCTGCCATGGAAACAACATCAGAACACACAGAAATAAAAGTTGGACTTAAGGGAAGGGTCTATGTTTAATATGACTTTTTAAAATAATGGAAATCACTGTGCTTTTGGAAGGCAGTGTGGTGTGAAGGTTGGACAGGGGTTCAAAGGAAAGTCAATGATCCATCCTGCATTATTCTGAGTCTTGTAATGAAGAATTGGAGACTTCAAGGGGCAGGAAGTCCTCTCCGTCCCCAAATAGGAAAAGAGAGGAAGGGGAGCTGATGATCTCCATGACAGAGGAGAGGACAGAGCTATTCACAACCTCTTCAGAGACCATCTCTTCCCAGGAAACCTAATCCTCACCCACCATTACTGATCACTGCAGAGATGTCTTTAGAACAAACCTGTTTTCTTTCTCATTTCAAGAGTTCTGGTGTTCATGCTTTGAATGTGCAACTAATATTCCTGAGCATGTGACCACTATGCTTTTCCTGGGATATAACCAGATTCCACAGAGAAGAAGAAGATTTAAAAAAGAATTCTACAGGCAGCTTGGAGCCTGCTCCATTTTGACTTTCTATCTGATGCAGGTGATATTTGGAGCCTTAAAAAAAAAAAAACCACTCTCTTCACCTCCTCAATGGGTTAAAGATTGAAATCTGGGACAGCCAAATAATGGGTTATCCTTACTTAAAGACATTGAGTAAATTAGATCTTTTAAAAAAAAAATGGTACCAACAATTAGGAATGCATACTTCCTGTTTCTAAGCAATTTCAGGTTTAATTAGGATTCTCTAAGCCCCATTTGTCTTAACAATTTGACAGCTCTGGCTTCCCCTTCTACACCCACACTTCTCCTTATTCACGCTCTTTCCCGTTTGTAGTATTTTATTCCACACAAACGCCAGGAGGGAAGCCAGCAGCCAGCGTGAGTGCAGATTACATCGCTCCTTTCTTCCCTGGAACGCGCCACTTTCAAAGCACCTGTGATAAAAGGTTATTTCCCCCTGACTGACAATGATCTCTAAGCTAATTATTAAAGTGTCTTACTAAGATGTATGTGTTTGGGAGGCTTCCAAGGGAGGCAGCCACGAAGCTCCTTGGAGGAAGAATATGACATCACAGGGGTAATGCGCGGGAGAGCACCCGTTTGTCCATTTAAATTAGTTTCATCATCCATAACAAGTGTTTAAAAGGCAGAAGAGCAAGAACTATGCATAATGCACTGTGCGTAATGCATCGCGCACTGTGTCACGGTGCATAGTAATCAGCCCAGCCTGCTCCCGCCACCCAGCCTCCCAAGACTTCTAAATCTCTTCCAGTAAGCATTTTGTGAGAAAGGCTTTGATAAAAAATGCCATTTAGGGACTTTCAAATTTACAGCCAGGCAATTTGTCATCATTTAGAGAAGCGAGAAGACGGAAAACGGAATATCACACTCTCATTTCACAAACCTCCCAGGGGCAAAAGCTCCTGGCTTCATTGTGGAAGAGCACTTGCCTTCCTTAAGGGACTTCATGTGGGCCTGCCCTGCCCACTTGGTGAGTATTCTTTTAAAAATAAGACAAAGTCTTTAATCACATACATACAACACACACAAATACACATATATAAATTCAACCTGCTGATTATTGCGCGCTCTCTCTCTCTCTCTCTCTCTCTCTCTCTCTCTCTCTCTCTCTCTCTCTCTCTCTCTCTCTCTCTGTGTGTGTGTGTGTGTGTGTGTGTGTTTAGGCCTGACTACTTGAGACTGGATAACCTATCTGGGGGCTTGTCCCAGGAAAAGGTAGATTCCTCCTCTCTCAGCAGCCATTGATACCTCCAACTCTTGTTCTTGGGGGGAGCTTGTGAGATTTCCTCTATCCACATGGTCATGTCACCTGGTGTCATTATGTAGGAATGTGAGAGAAAATGGGAGGCACACAGGAAAGGTTGGAGGGGAAGAGGGTGGGGTAGAAATGATGTAAATATAGCACTCATTTTGACATTCTCAAAAAGAAGAACAACATAAGTTTTAAACAAAATAAATAATTGACAAACATTTAAATGAATGTTTAAGACATTTATCTACTAACTTTTAAGCCTCCTCACAACCACTTGCTTAGAATAGGTGGTTGTCCAAAGACTTAGAAATAAACTCCCAACGTCATCCGTTCCTCTTCTACCAACTCTCAACAGAGGCTGGGGTGAAGACAGAAGAACATTAAAAATATCTGTCACTCAAAAACAATATTATCTAGAATATGTAATAAAATTTAAGATAGTACTAACTGTCCATAAAATACAAGTGAACTCAGAATGAGACTGGAGGTTCTTCAGAATGAGACTTGGTTCACTTTACATTGAACATGTCTTTATTTTATAAGAAAGAGATTTTCATAGGTTGAAAATAAGATTTAGTAAATCATTATCCATGGAAGCAGAAAGAGAGTTGATGTGATTCCTGGTAAGCCATGCCTGGAGCAGATTTCCAACCACTCAGGACTTGAACTGAGAAATAGTCTAAAGTTGCTAGCTCCCAGACCATGCTAATTGTGCAGAAAAAGTCTAACAGATGACAGAAAGCTTAGCATTCAAAGGCTGGTTAGAATGGGTTAACACGAGTGATTTAATTATTGAATGATTAATGAAGTCTAAAAGGCAAATTCAAGTGACCAGAAAAATTGTCTTTCAGCTAATTTAACATTTTGCCATAATTGAACACAGATCGCCTCAAACCACAGCTGTGGTTTGCACCCAGAGAGGAACACTTAGCAACCATGTGAATCCTTTCCAGATGACAGGGACAGGCTGCATCATCAGACCATCCTTTGGACTTTCACCTTAGAAGGCACACAGTCCTGGGAGGGGGTGGGAAGAGCAAGGGTCACATGAACAGCTGTGTGTGTTTCCAGAAGCATCAGTCAGTGCCCACTCCGCTGGGAATTAAGGAATATACAGCTAATGCCATCAAATTACTAATTCCTGAAAACTTCTAAAAAGAACCTATCCAACCTGGGTAAGGACACTATGGGCTACACTGTTGGGTTGTACCATGCAATATACCATGCACATATTGATCTGCATTGACTTATACAGTGTGTGTGTTTGTGTGTGCCTGCCTGTGCACGTTTGCGTGTGTGTATGTGTATATGACTCGTGTGTGTGTGTGTGTGTGTGTGTGTGTGTGTGTGTGTGTGTGTGTTCTTGTGCATTGCATCTGTATGTGGGGAGGTGTATGTGCATGCATGTGTACCAAAGTCAGAGGGCAACCTTGAGTGCTGTTTCAGAGGCACTGTCCACCTTTCTGTCTGAGAGAGGGTCTCTCACTGGCCTGGAGCTCACTGATAACAGCCACCAAGTGTTTAGAATCCACTGGTTTCTGCCACCGTGGCACTAGAATTATAAGTTTACACCACCATGTCCAGCGTTTGTTTTAACTGAGTTCTGGGGATTGAACTCAGGTCCTCATACTTGCAAGGCTAATGTTTTACTGACTGAGCTATCACCTAACTGAGCACAGCCACAAACCACAGCTGAGCTGAGCTGAGCTGTACCAGGGAGGTTTCTAATTCCTCGCAAGAGCCCTCCATCACACGCTTGGCATGATAAAATTATTGACCCAGCTGGGAGATGGGTCAGCCTGGTTCGGGTTCTAGCTCTGCCCAAACCATCCTGGGTTTGGTTGTTGTTGTCATTGTTTTGTTTTGAGACAGAGTCTCACTATACAGCCCTAGCTGTCCTGGAACTCTCTATGTAGTCCATGTTGAGCTTGAACTCACAGAGATCACCCTGTTTCTGCTTTCCAAGGGCTGGGAATAAAGATGATAGCTAATGCTACCATGCCTGCCATACTGTCTTCTTAAAGCAGTCAATTTTTATCTTTTATCTTCACCTCCCTCTTGTCCCCAAACAAGAGTTTACAGGTGACTCCTCCATCCCCACTCGCCATGGTTCTAGGACACACAGGTCTTAACCCTCAAAGAGGGCTTGGCACCGCTGAGAGTGATGGGGTGAGGTGGGAAGGTGACACTCTGCGGACAAAGATGATTATGTGTTAAGATAGTAAAAACCTTGTTCACGTGAACAGCAACCTAAAAGGGCCAAGCCGTAAAGGTAGGTCAAGGAAAAATGCAAGCACCACCTACGGCTGAACCCCACAACCATGAGAAAAGACAAGGAAGTAGCAAAGCAGATGCAGGGCTCCCTACGGCCCTGAGCTAAGCGCACTAGAACCGGGTCAATTTAGACATCCTTGGCAACAAGGAGTTAGTTTCCTTAGGAAGCCATTACTTCCCTGTAGCACATTCAGAGGCATGTTACCAAGCCTTTAGTTTAGCCAACTGCCTCAAAATGTCATCAGTAATCTTGGAGTAACCTGTTCCAAAGAGGTACATATGCTCACCCCTATTTTCCAAGTTACTTTCACTGTTTCAACTTGGTCAAATTCTTTGACCTTTCACCTTGTATAGTTTGGTCATCTTCATTTTCACTCTGTGTGTGTGTGTGTGTGTGTGTGTGTGTGTGTGTGTGTGTGTGGCACGTGCCACATTTTAAGATAGGGATCTCTCCTTTTTTTTTTTTAATCACTAAAAACTCACTCCCACTTCCCCTAGCTTTTACAGCACTGGGAAGTGCTGTGTGAACTGCCAAAGGAGAAAAGCAATCGGCTGCCCTGCCCAGCTGTAAACATATCCACCACCACAATGACTGGCCTGGCAAGAAATCACCAGTGGTGTAATGGTGTGACCTTTATCTTGGGGTAACCAACAGCTGCCTAATTTGACTTAAGATCTGCTCAAATGGAAAGAGTTTGTGACTGGTGTTACCTCTGGCTGGAATTATCATGAACCCTAGAAAAGAACCTACTACTGCTATTTTCCTTAACCAATATAATTGTAACTGTATTCTAAATACCTATCCTTTATACCTACAGGAACTGTAGCTCTTATCCTTCATCAAGAAGCTTCTTTTTGTAGCAGATGGAGAACACCACAAGTGGTCAAACAGCAGAGAACAGACCCTGGGTTCCCAATTCCAACTGACACCACAGCAATGCAATCCCTACTCCTAAGGCTTACAGAAGATCTAGGAAGAGGGATGGAAAATTGTAACAGCCAGAGGACCAGGGTAGTTAGTGTTTAGACATGATAAGGGAAGTTGTACCAGGAAATCTCAACAATGTGGTTCTCCTATATCAGACCTGCATAATAACACCAGCTGGCAAAGCAGCCAACGTGGATGTGGAAAATCTCTTAACGCTCCACCCCTGTACGGAGAGCTACAGGCAATCAATGGCTGCTGAAAGAAAGAGAATGAGTTTTCCCCAGGGACAAGTTCCCTGATAGTTTATCCAATCCCAAGTGGTCAGTGCTAAATACATGTACAAAAGAGCAACATTAAATGACTCAGTAAGGTGTGTGTGTGCGTGTGTGTGTGTGTGTGTGTGTGTGTGTGTGTGTGTGTGTGTGTGGTGTGTGTAAAACACAGTGATAATTAAAGAAGTGGTTATAAATTTCAGAGGAAGGGGGAACACAGGAGTAGCTGGAAGGAGGAGAAAGGGGTTGGAATGACATAAATACAGTATTCACATAAGCAACTCTATTTTTTTTATTTTAAAATGATGTTGTAGTGGGAACCAGCTCAATATGCTAGGGAAATACCCAGAAGTCCAGGATAGATGAAAGTGGGGAGCCAGGCATGGCCACTCCATACTGAATGCCTGCTTCCATCCTCTGGTGACACCATGGACAGAGGCTTTTCAGGCTGGGATGGGAAGATCTTGCTTCCTTACCAGTGGGAAGCTTCAAGCAGAGGAAGAAAAAGGCCCAGGGATCTCTCTCTGGGCCGTGGTGAAAACAGGCCTGAGGGAAGCATGAAAGCTCTGTGGCAGGTTTTGGCCAGAGGGTGGCAGGGAGGGAGGTGAAAGCAAGGACTTGGGCAGGCTCTGGGAACAGTCACTCGGATACGCTGGCAGTTTAAATACAAGATGTCAACAACATGTACAGATGGAACTGGAGGGCGTCATGGGAAGTGATAACAGCCAGAGTCACAAAGGCAGGTGAATCAATTACTGCTCCGTTCTGGGGATGGAACAGCATGGCAGAAGCAGCTTAGAGGAGAAGGGAGATTGTTGTAGTCTACAGTTCCAGAGGGAAGACAGTGCATAGCGGTGGGGAAGGCATAGCAGCAGGACCATGGGGCTGGCCTGGCAATCAAGAAGGAGAGGGAGCACATTTCATCCATATACATGAAGCAAAGAGAGGAGGAGGAGGAGGAGGAGGAGGAGGAGGAGGAGGAGGAGGAGGA
>CABHPQ010154710.1:0-19994 GCA_902168405.1 Peromyscus aztecus | reverse complement strand
GAGGAGGAGGAGGAGGAGGAGGAGGAGGAGGAGGAGGAGGAGGAGGAGGAAGAAGAAAAGGAAGAGGAGAAAAAGAGAGATAACACAAAGTGAGGGCAAGATACAAACCCTCAAAGCCCACCCCCATGACATACTTCCTCCAGCAGGTTCCACCCCCTATAGGTCCCATAGCCTTCCCAAACAACATCACCAACCAAGGCTCAAGTGTTCACATACATGAGTCTATAAGGGACATTTTTAATCCAAACCATGACATCACATATAGGATGCTTCCTTTCATATGTGGAATCTAGAGGAGAGAGGGTCATGAAAGTAAAAGGATTATTAAGGAGAATGAAGGGGAAGAAAGAAAAGAAAGGGGGATAGTAGCGAATGTGATCTAAGTACCTTATACATAAACACGAGATGTCATCATCAAAAGATGTCACTTTGCATGATTGACATATGCTAATGAAAATAAAATATGTGAAGAGCAAAGGGGATGGAAGGATGGCACCAGAGCTTCTGTGTTGTACAACCAGTGAAGAGACATGCAGATTTTGATACCAAAACCATGAGGTAGGAGCAGGGGAGAGAAAAATCCAGACTCTTGTTTTTGACAAGAGGAAGTGTGAGATATCTAGAAGGTTCCTAGGGGAGGCATTGAGTCAGCAGCTGGATTTGAGGGTCTGCATCAAATGTCAGCGCAGTGGGGAAGATGTGGACATACATTTGATCATGGCAGTAATCTCATGAATAGACATTCATTCATTCACTCATTCATTCATTTTTGTGCCTAAGTGGAATGCTGTAGGAAGAGAAGGGAGGGAACTGAGTTCACAGATCATGGCACCCAGGACCCATGGGGAGGCTTCCCAATGAGCCACTCAGGGAGATCACAGTGAAGACCAGAACAGCAAGGTCACTGGGATGTTGACAAGAACAATTCCAATGAAGTGGTAGAGATGGCTATGCACATAGCCAAGACTGAAAGGCAAAGGCAGAAAATGAGTCATGTTGGCCTCAAAATGCATGCCAGTATCTTGTCTGCAAAAAGAGAAACAGAGACATGGGGATATAGCTGTGGCAGTGATGTGCAAGGGTGTGATATGCAGGCTTGGTCCAAATGACTTTATTTTCGACACACACAGCAACAGAGTGTGGAGCAGGAATACACATCCATCTATCACAGAGGGAGACTTTGCTAGAGATTCTCACCAGTGTAAGCTTAAGGGGCACAAGCTTATACACCCATTTTTCATACTTTGGTTGTAAAAAGCATCAGAGAAATAAATGAGCAAAATGTGTTAATGGAGTGGGGCCTTTATTTGTTGTTTCAGGTGCAGAGACACCAGCATGTTAGTGCGTTAGCCCAGAGATAGAAGGAGGTCAAGGCTGAGGTCATGCACTAAAGGCCAAAGTTCTTGGGGGATGGTAGATGAAAGATGTAGACTGTGGTTGTCAGTCTGAGCTTTGATAGGGGCAAAGCTGGGATCTATACCCTCATCAAGGCTAGGTAGTGTGGGTGGGTACTTCAGCATGGGGTCTACATTTATGGTTCAATATTAAGTGTTATCTTAAATTAGTTAAAAACAAGAAGAACCTCAAATGACTTACTGACTCATCCTCTTGTTCCTCTGCTTCCATAGGTAAGGTTCCGTGTCTACACTGCCCCCTTACAATTAGGCCAAGAATATGGCTTTAGCACTGAACAGGGGCTTCAGCTCCTTGCTATTCTGAGGAGTTTGTCCAGTCCAATAAACCAATCACATCTTCCCAAGGCAACCAGGTAGCCTCATCTGTAACAAGTACAAAGACTGCTTCCCCTGGTCTCTGGTTGTTACACTGATCCTGCATAAAGTCTCATGTGACACTGTGTGGTATGACTGAAGTGTCCTCACCCAGGATGAAAGGTCATGAGGGTAAACTATTGTTGCACATTTCATCTGGCTTGTGTTGTGTCCAGTGTCCACCCATCCCTGCAGCAAGTCCCTCCTTCTCCTGTGGATTGAAAGGCAGACAATAGAACAGGTATGGGTGCTCACAAGTGAAAAACTGAGAAGGGCACCTGTGCACACCTGCAGTTCCATGGTCTTCTGGTTCTTCTAATGTCTTGGTCAATGAAGGACATCATTGGCTGAGAATCTGGAGTGGGAAAGGTACTCTGAGGTCTAGGGAGGAAGGAAAAGGTCTGGAGGGGTCAAGAGGTGGTCTGAGGAGGAGAGGGGCGTAAGGAAGGAGGAGAGGGACAAGTGGGTAGGATGAGGTCTGAGGAGGTGAGAGGAGGTCTGGAGAGGTACACAGAGTTGTAAAGCCAGTTGTCTTCTCACAAAAATGGGTCCAGCAAAGTGGAACCGAGGGCATAATGAAGACCCACTCAGCTTTGTGATCCTCCTTAGTGACCTGGTAGACCTGGGCAGTGGGCAGTGTTTATCCAGTGGAGGCTGGCTGCTCTGAAAAATGCCAGACAGGCTGGCCTGGTTAGTTAGTGGGACTTCTGAGACACAGGAATTCAGACAAGGTATGAGAGGTCAGAGGAAAGTCAAGCTAGAGAGGATGCAAGTCAAATGCCTGGTTGACAGATTAGTACTTTCTACTAAAATTGGGAGGTTTCATTTTTAATACAAATGCCACAGGAATGGATATAAGAGGATACTAGCATGTTGGGATGTGGAATTGATGTGGGCTCAGTGGAGTGGGATGGGTAGTGTGAGGTTGACAGTATCCTATTGACTGGACAGTCTACCTTAGGGACAAGGTGATGGCAAGAAATTCTGTCACCAAAACTAATCCTGAGATCTGGGGATGAGGCTCCATTGGGAGAGTGCTTGCCTCACATGCACAAGGCCTTGGTTCCAGCTCAGTATGCCATAAAACAGGGTGGTGGATACCTGAGAGGTAGAGGGAAGGGGATCAGAAGCTACATAACAAGTTTGAGGCCAGCCAAGGATCCATGAAATGCTGTCTCAAAAACAAGCAACAGCCAAAAACAAACAAACAAACAAACAAACAAAAACAGAAATTCTAAGACTCCTCAATCATGCCCACATTATACTTTCTTCTAGCATTTCCCTTCAAGGAAACACCAAAGCAATGTTTGACTATTTGCACCCACTACCCCAGCTTCTGGCATAATGTATCTCCAATCCTCTGGGTGAACACTGTCACTGGATATGGTACTTGTGCTCCATAACCAGTGTCAATGGCAGGAGCCCATTGCTTGGTGAGTGTCAAGTGTGAGCTCAACTCAGGTTCTGAGATTAAACCTCCCAGGTTCAAAGTCTGCCTCTACCAGCTGCAGCATCTGTGGCTTTAGGATAGTCACTTCACCTCAGTGCCTTGGTTTCCTCTGAGTGTCAAATGGGGATAACACTAGCAAGCACCCCAGGACTTATTTTACAATCAAATTATAAGTAACATAAGCCTGGCACAGTTCCCAGGACACAGTAAAGGTCAGCAATTATGATAAACAGGTTCACCCAACACTGCATAAGAAAGGGACTCTATCAATGATGTCATAGCTATACATTCCTGTTCACTCATCCAGCAGAATCCTTTAAGCTCTCTTCCATCTGGCTCTTCTAGGGACCAATATCCAAAGTGTATGAGATGGAGGAGAGGACCAGAGTGAGGGGTGGGGGTACAGAGCACGACTCCATAGGAACACTGTGCTAACCAGCTCCACATATTGTGTGTCATGCAGAGAGGATACCCAGGTCAAATGCCACACTCTAACACCTTGAACCCACCAGCTAAGACACGGTACTACCCAGGAGGAGTTAGTACAAACAGCACCTGTGGATGAATATATGTGCACTGCATATGCACACACATACAGGATTGTGCACACACACACAGGCACACACTATTCTTATTAGGAGAGCTTCCATTTGAGCTGAATACATGAGAATCCCTAGGCAATGTTTTCTAAACTTTTCAAGACGTGTGTCCCAGATCCTTCACTAAGACACATAGACAATGGTACTGCGGGAGGACTCAGACACATCTTAACAAAACCAATCTGTGTCTCCTTCTGATGAGCCATCACTAAAAATACATTCCCATCTAATTTGGGTCTCCAATTCAAAATTTACTAAATGTTTTGATTCTAACATTTTTGGCATTGAGAAAATTGATGTCTTGTTCAGAACATCTGAAATGCAAAGTACTTAAAGAGAGATAGAGTCTTTGAGCTTAGAGTTGGAAATATCTCCATGCTACATGGCAGGTAGCATGCCTGTGATATAAATCTCCATCCTCTCCAGTCTCACTCTTCAGCAGGACCTAGAGCCATGAGATATTTCACCGCAGCTTGGACAGAAGTCCATGCGCCTACCCCTTAGTTGTCTAACTTAAACAAGGTGGTGACAAGGAAAAATAAATCTATTTTCCATATGTTTATAATGAGTTCAAAGTCAATATCTCACTTGCTCAACATGACTCTTAATTGCTCAGCTTGAAAGCAAATTTCACATAGCCATCTGCAGTGTAAAAGCTGCAAAGGAATCAAAGTGGTTTAATTCAAGAGTCAAGCAAATTTTTTTGTGAAGAAAGTAAAAGTCATACTACTGTAACATATCACGTGGGCTCAAAATGCCTCCCTGGAACTACTGGTGACTGGACTGGGACTGGAATCTAATGACAGACATCTGGCTTCACCCTCTGTGAAACTGAAGATACAGTGAAGATGCCAGGAGGTAGGACCCTCACTCTGCTGTCTAACAACCTTGCTATAGCCAGCCCCTACTTAGTCCCACCTGCTTTACTGTTTGATGGCAGTGCCTACCTCCCAGCTTTGGGCACTGTAGGAAACACTCTGGATAAATCCTTAAGTGGAAAACTTCAGCTACAGCACCTCCATTCTGGTGATGGACAGCAAACTTCAGCTATGGGCAACTGTCACCATCACTATTTAGGGACCAGGCGCGGCCGAGGTCATGTGATCACTGAACTGAAGCACCTACGCCTGAGACCGCTCGCGCTTCCGTCCTTTCATGTTAGGAGGAAGAAAAGAATTACAAGACATCTTTCTTCAAACAAAGATAAGAGATTTTATGTCTCTGAATGAGACACATATGCGGTGCTCATGTAAACATTTTCCTGTGTGTGTGTGTGTGTGTGTGTGTGTGTGTGTGTGTGTGTGTGCATGGCTGTGTTGTATATAGAGGCCAGAGGTTAGTGAGGTTATTGTCGGTCCTATCACTATCACTCTCCACCTTATTTTTTAAGTCAGGGTCTCCCGCTGAACCTAGAACTCACAATTCAACTGGCTGTCTGGCCAGTGAGTTCCACCTGTCTCTGAGTCCCCAGTTCTGGGGTTACAGATGCACCCTGCCACACCTGCCTTTTTTTTCTTTAATATGTCTGCTAAGGATCTGAATTCAAGTCCTCAAGTTTGCATAGAAAGGCAAGTGATTACTGACTGAGCCACTTCTCCAGCCCTACACTGGTATTTTCTATCTGCATTTTCTTTTTTTTCTTTTTTTTTTTTCTGAGACAGGGTTTCGCTGTGTAGCTTTGGAGCCTGTCCTGGATCTCGCTCTGTAGACCAGGCTGGTCTCAAACTCACAGAGATCTGCCAGGCTCTGCCTCCCGAGTGCTGGGATTAAAGGTGTGTGCCACCACTGCCCAGCTCTACCTGCACTTTCATCAGCTCATTGATTCTGGTAGCCCAGTGGTTCTCACAATTATGTAAGCAATCCCAAGGGTAGGCAGTGTCCTGTGCTGCCTACTCTGAGACAGAAGATAGCAAAAGTGCCAGCCAGACCAAAGCACATGCACACTTTGACAGAAAAAGTTAAAAACCTCTTGGTATTCCAAATGCATTTGAGGTAACCAGACTGCTTCTCTATATTCACATCAAGCAGGGGGCAGTGGGGAGTTCTGGGGTGTGGGGACCTGCCCCACCGGGAACTCACCGGGAACCCACCGGGAACTTAGGTCACCTGTGAAGAGGTGGCCTGGAACCCAGGAAAGTTAAGTGCTTGCCCATTCCCCAGCCTCCCTCTTACCGGGAGACAATCAGATGCAGCGGGGAGTCAAGTCAAGCAAGAACTCGTTTATTGATAGGCAGTAAGCCTCTTTTATATCAGAAAACCTCAGAACCCTAGGAAGGGGTGAAGGAACCAACCAATCATTTTAAAGGTCACCCTATTTACAAGTTGTTTATGTCCTGACACCATCTCTTGTTTTTTAGCACCCTCTTTGTAGCCCATGTATGCCCCACACTGGAGTATGAAGAAGAATACAAAACTCCTCAAACTACACAAGGAGCTGAAACCTCTAGCCACTGGTTCCCTCACCCTATCTGCTAAGCATCTCCCATTTTCTTATGTAATTTACCTTCACAAACTTTAGTACCCTCTCACCCAACTGAAATACTCAGTATGGAAAAACCCAATACATGAACTTAGTAAGGGCACCAGCACCTTCAGCTGTGTTCTTGCAAAAGCAGAGCCAAATGACAGAGATGGGTTTATCAAAGAACACCCTTCTCAGGGCCACCACAGACACAGGCAAATGCTAGGAAACAGCAGAATCAAAAGGAAGAGATATCCAGCAAGATGACTGAACGCACCTTCTGGCCCATACAGCTCCCACTAAGTATGGTTGCTCTCATTTCCAGCACATTCCACATTGAATGTCTCCAAGTAATTAATGATTGCCATCTAGGGTTTACTTGTGTCTAGAGGCTTCTCCACTCTGGCCTCTGCCTGAGCAACAGATGATATTAATATCCCGTCCTAATTACTGGGTAACAAGACTCAGAGCACTTTGAAAACACAAATCCAAGTCTGCAGCAAGAGCAGGCCTCCATCAAGCAGGCAGAACTGGGCACTCTAGAAACAAGGCAGCCAGATGAAGGAAAATGCATTCTGAGTGGTTAGCACACAGGGTTAATCACATTGTAATTTAATCATCTGATCAAACACAAATTAGCATAATCACTTGAGAAAAAAATGTCTGGCAGAACCCAGGCATACCTCCAGGATCTCTGTCCTTAGTGATATAAAAGGGAACATGGATTTGGTTTATTTTTTTTAATTATGAAAAAAAGTAATCAATGGGTAATGGATACAAGCCCCATGAGCTACTGATTTTAGTAGCTGCAAAATTATAACTGAGATTTGATTATTCCTTTCTCCTTTCTCCTTCCAAGATTATTCTAGAACTCACAGTCATGACATAAAACTGGGGGCTAAGGATGAGCCAGGCATAGAGAATATACCGTGGATGCCAGCACTCAGGAGGTGATAGCAGGAGAACCAGAAGGTCAAGGTCATCCTCAACTACATTGCGAATTCCAGGCCAACCTGGGATAGATGAGATGCTGCCTCACATTAAATAAATGATTATGTTATGTGTAGCAAGGCTCTCAGCTAACGTGCAGGGCCTCACTGCTGATAATAAACTAGACAAGATCATTCTTTGTTCTGAGGGCCATCCTGAATATCATGGGATGCTGAGCAGTATCTCTGGTTTCCACCCTCCCATTCAAGTACCAGCCTCCAGTGCCCAACCAGACCTGTAACAATCAAGCATTGTCCAATATCCCTGTAGCTGCAAAACTGCCATCAGAAGAAACCTTGGGATTAATGAGAACATCAAGAGCATATTTCCCTTGAAATAACCAGTTTTGTGAGAATGGGTGCTATGTTTCTTTACTGCAACCTGCCCCAAACCAAGAAACCCAGAATAAGAATTACCTGGCTTTTTGAAGTCCATTTTATATGTCGTGGCTCTTTCTGAAGCACCATAATAACTGGTGATACTCATGCCCTATGCTTCAGGAAAAAATAAATAAATAAATTATTCAATGCCAGTTCTCCTTGCCTGCTTGTGGATGGAGGCAGAGCAGTCTTCTAGGGGCACCTGAGTGGAGTGCATAGGCTGAAGGATCATGACACATTGCTCTCAGATGGTAGTAGGACCCCAGCAAGTAAGAAAAGAAAAGACAGCCATGTCTCCACTTCCCTGGAGGAGAACAGATCACCCTGCATTTAGACAAGCATGGAGCCTGACAAGGCCTCCAGGCTCCTGAGGAAACATCACCATTTGTTTTTTTACATTTTCCTCTTGTGCAAGGAACCACTGATGGTTTTCTCCCAATGCCCAAGGAGGGAGAGAAATAAAAAGAATTTGGGTTACAAATGGAGGCAGCCCTTCTGTAGCTTTCAAATGGTCCTCCACTCTAATGGATGTGCCACGGTGACGCACACCTCCTGCCCTGCCTTCCACAGGCGGGAGGGGTCCTAGGGACATCCATTCATACTGACGGGTATTAGAAGCCCTGGTGAAAACCAGTGGACTCTCAGTAAACTATATAAGCATGTTCCATGGGTTGAGGTGATTTGTTCTAATCTGAGTCATACAGTGTCTCATTTTTATATTCTATCAAAAAAAAAAGTGACTTCGTATTTACAATTACTCCTGGGTCTCTCGCAGGTTATGAAGGCTGGTGATGGAAATATTTATGCCCTTTCTGTGAAGGAGAGATGAGAAAGGCTGACCCACTCCACGAGGAACTTCCAAAGAGAACAACGTGTGCTGCGACGTGCAAGCTTCAAAGCTCCCAATTGGAGAGGACTGCTGCTATTTTAAACTGGCATCATCTCCCACGAATTCCCTCAGAGGTCTAGACTCCTGAACATAATCTTCTTTCTTAAAAAAAAAAAAATTTAAAGACATAGAGGTTCAGGAGCCTATTGTTGCAGAGAAGCAGGCATGGCCCGACTATCACAGTGATGAGTAAGCAGAAATGGCAAGCCTTCAGCCTGCAAAGCCTTTTGTCCAGTTCTCTGAAGCTCCAGCTGACAACAGCTGCCCTGACGGGTCATTTCTGCAGTGACTCACAATAGAATGGCCAACAGATTAGAACATAGAACTCTTGAAGATGCCAAGAAGGGAAAGGTTATTTTTAATATTATTTAAAATAAGATCTTAGGACAAAAAAAAAAGGTATTTTTAAAGGTTCTGAATTTCTGAATTTAGGCCTTTCTCCAGCACACATTCAAGTCTATTTTAGTTAAAAAAAAAAAAAAAATCAAGGACACAGTATTTGGGAAAGATAATTCCACCACTAATCAATGCCCTCAATTTTATCATATGTGTGGAAAGGTATACAGTGAGTGGCAGGAGTTCCCTCATGTGCTATTTTCTCTTTTCTGACAACATAGTGGATAGTGAATGCACTGGACAGTAGGCACAGTTAACTTGGCCACTTGTTTATAAGAGGAGAGTAGCCACCAAGAAAACTCAATAGCAAAAATGATCCCAAGTCCCTGCTATCTGGATTTGGTATGAGCTTGTGCACAGACAGTGGGCTGCAGGCATGTGCAATGTTCCCAGGACAGCCTAGAATCAACATCTCTAACTACAAGTAAATCCATTCCTCTGACTGGTCTCATTCTAATCTGACTCATTGTCTAGCTTGTTCAATATTGCATCCTAAAGGGCTGCCTACTGCCAATCTCTTGCCTAGAGAAATATGGCTATCTTTAGGCTCCAAGGGGCTTCTCTGCTAGGCTTCTAGATGCTAATAAAAAGGGAGTCAGGGGAAGAAATACAGCAGGGTCAAGTCCATCAGCAAAGCTTCTGCCTGCAATTAAACAAAGCACCAAATATACCAGAGAAAGAATGGCATTGATCAGAGGGATTAATAAATCAATAATAACGGACAGGTAAAGAGATGGCAAATAGATGGATAGATAGATGGATGGTTGTAGATAGATAGATAGATAGATAGATAGATAGATAATAAATAGATGATAGATGATGATGATAGACAGATAGATATATCATTGTCTAGCATTTAGCTTTTACCTGCCAATCATCTATCATATATCTACCTATTGTCTATCTGTTTTTCATCTGTCTTCTACATGCCTATCTATCATCTATCTGTCTGACATTTATCTTTTTTCCTCTTAACCTCTACTTCTAGCATCTCTGAGCATCTTACACTACTGAAACCTATAAAATATTTTAGCCTAATCCTTCCATCCTTTGGGAGGTGTAACACAAATTGCTAAACTGTCTTATTAAGAAAAAAAAAACAGAGCCAGATATTGGAGTGAAAGCTGAAAGATCAGAGAAACAGAACAAGCCAGCTATGTTCTTATCTCTACGAAATCTTCATCCTCAAGAGAGAGACTTCCTGTTTACTCATACCTTATATACCTTTCTGTGTCCTGCCATCTTACTTCCTTCCAAGTGCTGGGATTAAAGGCATGTGCCACCATGCCTGGCTGTGTTCCCAGTGTGGCCTTGAACTCACAGAGATCCCAATGGATCTCTGCCTCCTGAATGCTAGGATTAAAGGTGTGTGCTACCACTGCCTGACCTCTATGTCTAATTTAGTGGCTGGCTCTGTCCTCTGATCCCCAGGCAAGCTTTATTGGGATACACAATATATCACCACAGGGAGGGAATGACAGAGGTATTTGGGGTGGAAGGGATGGATGTGGGGTTTCCTGTGACTGTGCATACCAATGAGATTGCAGCTCTGTTGTGAGATCCCCTAGCAATGGACAAATGAAGTTAACACCTGAGCAAAGCTAAGTACCCAAAACCAACACCAAGATCACCTCTAGGTGGATATTTTTCTCCCCAGATTATTCCATGAATTTCCAGTCAAGCCTATTCTAAACAGTAGCCAGCAGAGTTAGAAAATATTGGTTTTGGTGAGTCCTAAGATACACGCATTTGTGTAATTTCCCATATTGCTCAAGGTCTACTGTCCTGCCAGACAGACTGACAATTTAACCACCTGATGGAAAGAGAGTCCCAGCCCTTTGAAAGCACTTTGTGTCTTCTGTACTTTTCTTCCACTGCACAAAGGCATAGATGAAAGACTTTCCTTGCTGGACCTGGTGATGGCACCCTGGCTTCACCTCCTATTGCTATGATTAAATAACCTTACAACAGCAATCTAAAGAGAGAGAAGTTTGGGGCTGGAGAGATGATTCAGTGGTTAACAGCACTGGCTTCTCTTGCAGAGGACTGATTTTAGTTTCTAGCACCCACACGGCAGCTCACAACTATGGATAGTTCCATTTGCAGGGAATCTGACCATCAACTTCTGGTTTCCATTGACACTGGACATGCATATGGTATACATGCATACATTCAGGCAAATGCTCATACACATAAAATAAAAATAAATCTGTTTATAAAGAGAGAGGAGTTTCATTCGTCTTACAATTCCAGGTTGCAGTGTATCATTGCAGAGAGATCGTGGCAGGGATGAGGCAGCTACTGACATCCACAGTCCAGAGCAAAGAGGGCATGTATGCTCACTGCTCAGCTCACTTTCTCCATTCTCAGTCCAAGACCCAAATATGGGAATGGTAGTCTTCACATAGAGCTCAGAATCCCCACATTAATTAACATAATCAAGAAAATCTCCTACAGACATGCCCACAGGCCACCCTGATCTAGACAATCCTCATTGAGACTCTCTTCTGCATTATTCTAGATTGTATCAAGGTGACAATTAAAACTAACCAGCACCCACATTTAGGCATTTCCTTTTCATTAGCCAAAGAAACAGATCAATTAAGTGACCACCATTTACAGGAGTGGACCCAGTGAGAGATGAGAGCTGAAGGAGGAGGAACGGTAGCCATAGCATCTTCTGAGTGTTACACAGCCACCCGCTTTGACAGCATTGCCAGTTGTTGGGTCTCTAGTTCCTTCCTGGATTCTCACGAGTCATATAACATAGCACTGTTATTTGTACCCCAGCTTCTATGCATCACTTATTAAAAAATGCTCTGCAGCTGATATCAAGAAATAAACACTGTAATTAAGAAGCCTGGGATTTGGGGTTTTCAGCATCCTAGGGGAATCCCAGATCAACTCACACCACAGCAGTGTGGCTGTGGAGAGAAGAAATGAATGTGGAGTTTCCTCAGGAGAAATATGTTTACTTAACGTGAAGTCTTCACAATACTTCAAGAGGAATAGGATCTGTGCAGAGGAGGGAAGCACCCCTCTCACCTCCATCTGTACCTGCCTTTGTATTACAATAAAATCACCGGCATTTACCCATACCCCCACAGTCCACACAGAGCCCCTGAAAAGAATCAGTGTTTCACTCAACACAAGCAGGAATCAAGGACACAAGCCTCCACCACTAAACAAGTCACTGGTTGTGACCCATTCACACCGGGCGCAACCTCATCTTCAATCTGACCATCATGGTGACCCCACGGGTGATCAATGGGAGTGACAGCACCATGTTGATGCTTTGCAGCAGCATCCAATATGGCAGAGTTCAAAGACCTAGAAGAACCAATGGCTCTGATTAAATTGCAAGGAATGCAAATGAATTGCTTACACTCTGCACAAAACCAGGCTAAATGTTGTTTTCTGTTTCTCCGTTAATATTAAAAGAGTCAAGGGTGGCAGGAGTCAAAATCAAGGATCACTCTGCTTCAGCCTCTCTAATGTGGGCTCTTCATAGTCTGGGAAGAATAGTCTCTATAAAGTTACCAGGTTACCATAGATCTCCCTACAATCAAAGGCCAGTGATCCACACATTGATGTGGGAAGGTCAGACGTGACGCTAGTACAAAATTCCTACACATGTTCAATGTCTAGACTCTGAACAGAAAAAAAGTACCATGGGAGGAGATAGCAAAGCCAGAATGAGGACCATATAGCATCTTAGAGAACATTCTGTTCTCTTTTTTAGTGTGTGTGTGTAGTGGGGGTATGCATATGGTTGTGTGAATGTGTGTATGTGTCTGTGGAGGCCAGAGGAAAACCTTAGGCATCATCCATGGGAATGAATCTACCTCCTTTGAACATGGAGCTCACCAACTAAGGTAAACTCTCTGGCCAGCAAACCTCAACAATCTTCTTGTCACTGTCCCCCTGGCACTGGAATTATGAGCATGCATCCCTGCACCTAGCATTTCTTTCATGGGTTTGGGGCTGAACTCAGGTCCTCATGCTTGCAAGGTGAGAGCTTTATTAGCAGCCATCTACCCAACCCCATGTTTTTGTTTTTTAAAATATGTTTTAACTTGGACATATTTAACAGACTTGGAAGACGGTCTGCTGAGTGAAATAAGCCAGGCACAGAAGGTAAAATGACTATGCTCTTATGATACACAGAATATAAAATAAAAGGAAGACTGTTGTATCTAAGAGAAGGTGTGTTCCTTTTCCCTTGTTCAATAACACTTATGTCAATCACACAGCCTGTGGCTGTATCTCCTGCCCCACCAGGTCTGACCAATTAGAAGTGTGTGTATCTCGATTTAAATCTCCAGAATTTAATAACAGGTTAGCAAGGAGGACCCTGTGACAATCTCTCTGGCCCTTCTCTCTCTGTAATTGCTGTTCTCTGGAAGCACATGCTGATTCCATTCCCCTGGTATTCTGCTGTGGAGTCTCTAGGGGAGGCCGAGCCACAGAGACAATGTCCTCCCTGAGCTTCCAGGCTCCTGTTCAGACTCACTAGAGTCTCTTCCCAAGCTGAGGGAGGACTTAACAGTGATTGAACTTCCAGAATATTCTGTAGAGTCAGGCACAGTTTCTCACTATTTCCACAAGGATGATTTGCTTTGTCTCTACTACAAAGTTCAGTACTGTACCAGGAACATGGGGAAAGCCCACGTTTAGAACGGAGACAATCCCTCACAGTTTCTATTCCACTCTTTCAGGTTCTTTGCCCCTGCATTTCAAACTGTCTTTCTATAAATAGGACTGCTTGCTCACTCTTAAATCTTACTCACTGTCTTCTGAAGAAAAAAGTGTATCTTAAATAGGGATGTAGGCAAGATTCATCAATCCCTGTCACTCCATCTCCCTGAGTCGCCTCTTTCCTCTTATCTCGTCATCTACCTATTCAGCTGTGTCCATCCTTTCTCAATTAAGTGGTTTTAATATTCATATATTTACATAATCTCAGAGAGTTAATCATCCATGTTGATCAACACAGAATAAATGTGAATCTCTAGAAATCAAAAATTGACTGTAAGCTTTATAACATTAGATCCTTATATATAACACTGGGTTTTAACAATGATTAAAATACAATTTTTTATCTTACTCTGATGAGATTCCAACTTTATATTCAACTCTGCTGCTAAAATAAGATATTGACAAGAGATCTGTAGCCATTTGAAACTTAAAGAAAATAGTAGTAGTGTAACTTTGTAGACATGATTAAGGCTTTAAAACATTGAGTTTTATTTTTTTTTTATTCTCAGGAGCTGGTGGGAAGTTTAAATGTCAGATTGCTGTTTCTAGCGAGAATCCAGAATAGACAGGCAGTACCCAAATCTTGTCACTTGAGAACAAGAGTTCCCAGGCTTTGATGAAGTCACTGGCTGAGACACCAGCCCCACTGCACCCCAAGAAGGGCACCAGGGGGTATCAGAGCAGGCTGTGTCACCAAAAGGAAGCCCTACCACATGCCACACGTGAGTCGCTTTTGTAAGACAGCATGTCCTACAGTCATTTGCAGAGTACAAATGCTTCTCCTGTCACAGGCCAGCTGCCTGTCAGAAAGCAGAGGCATGCTGAGGGGGCCGCCAGCTGCTCACCCACCCTTCTCATACAGCTGAAGCAGAGGTAGAAGGCAAGAGAGCAAACTGGGTGAAGAACCTAGGGTGGGAAGCTAGAAAGAAGCCAGAGAGGAAAAGTCAGGAGAGAGGAGGAAAGGCAGAAAGGAGCAAGGCTATGTCTCACCTATTCTCTCATTCATTTCCACCTGGGTTTCCATGTGCTCTGCTTTGTGCAAAGGACACACTTGGGCACAGTGGACATCTCAGCCTCTTGGTCACTTCTCTAGTAAGCCCCAAATTGGCAAGTTATAGATTTCCCTGAAGCCATCTAAGAGAAAGCCAAGGCTTTATGAAGGATAATGGAGGCTGAACCCAGACCTCTGAGCATCTGGGCAGAAGCTGTCTGACCTTGGAACCTACATCAGGGATCTGCCCTTCCCACTGGCTCTTTCTTCCTGCAGCCCAGGTGGAGAGCTTGCTGTCTGCAGAAGGCATTTGGGTGCTCCCCTTCAGAATTCATAACAAAATATATATACCACAGGGCTGCCAGAATCTTCCATTCTCACCAAGCATTTAGCAAAGGAAGTGCAACTCTGAATTAGCTTGTGTTTTCAAAACATTAAGGAATGTGAATATGGTGGGGATGGGGGTGGGGGGACAGCCAGAGGTGAACTGGGAATTTCTGTGCCCAGATCCTTGGAACATGAAGAGTTAAGGGTGAATCCAGAGGACCAGGTGCTGTCCAATTTGCTGGCGTGTGGGTGGGGGCGAGGCTCCAGGCCCCCAGAGCTTTGCAGCCACAGCTGCAGGAGATTGATGGGCTGTGGACAAGCAGCGTAAAGCATCACCCATCACCAGCAGCAGAGGAGAAGCCCCGCGGCTCCTGGGATGACATTGGAAGGTCAGCCAATTGGGCAAGGAGCTGCCCCCTTCAAGATTCACAGGCCACCCCTGGGCTCCCTCTCCAGTATGCAAAGGGGGGCCCTGTGGACTCTGTGGACCATCGGCTCCAGACACCCCCCTTCCTTCTGTGCATCTTCTGAGATTGGAGACATTGCTGCAAGCCATGTCCTTCTTTGCACAAATGAAAACAAAGACTGCTGCAGACCATTCCTGACCTGCCAAACCCTGAACAGGATCGCTGTGTGTAAACCCCCACCTCCTGAGCCATGGAGTCTGGGCACAAGGAACTTGAGGGACACTGGGGAGGGAGCTTCTTAGGGAAGCCCTAGACAAGTGTGTGGAGCATCCTCAGAGGCAGAGGTTTGCCTGCTTGTTGAGAGCTTGCTGCAGGAGTCTGGCGTGGTTTGCCGCCCACTAGTGTCCTATGAAGGGGACACAATTGACATGCAGGTAGCAGCAGCTCAGTGTCTCCCAAGCTGACAGTGCCTGCCACCTAGCCCCAGCATGTACCTAAGTGCCATGGCCAAAAGAATGCCCACTGTATGCATGGGCAGCCCCAGGATACTTACCCAGCTTAGGTGAACCTCACTAAAAAGCCAAGAGAATGGGGTGCTCATTCTCAAAACATCTCCAATGCCCTACCTATTGCCACTTTATTGCTTAACCAAATTCATTATCAAGGTTTTATAAATGCAGGAAATGGGAAAAGTTGTTGCTTTATTTAAAAACAAATAAACAAAAACAAGCATTCCCGTATCCCACAGTGCTTATAGATCTTAAGATGCCCCTCCCCCTTTACATCAAGTTTCTATGGCACTGAGCTGACTCCTGTTCAGCCTTGGCCACCTTCCTTGTTTACTCCAGACAAATCCATGATAAAATATTTTGTCAGCAATGTGGAGATTCAGGCCTCAGGGATTTAAATGGGCAGGGTTTTTTGTTTTTGTCAAAATTACACACACACCCCCAGCAGCACAGGTGCAGGGTATGCCCTGTGATTTGCTGATTCTCCCAGGCAGCAGGGAACCCTTGGTGACACCCAAGTGGCAAGGAGGATAGTCAAGGAGAGGAGGCAGATTGGCTGGCATTTATTAAAGGTCTGCCTGGCATTTTGTTTGCCTACAGAGGGCATCTTGTAGGGGCATGCAGCTTCTGTGCAAAGGCCCAGCAATTTTAGATGAACTCCACAATTATGGAAAATAATCTCACTCTGTTCTATATAGGAGAGAAAGAATTTTTTTTGCTTGTATATGTCTATGGAAACTAAAATTTAAAATATCATCTTGAAAGCCTTCAAGATACACCAGTACTTTCAAAGGTCTACTTCTATGGTTGAATAAAACACCAGGTGTCAGGTCTATAATGCTGTCACGTGATCTGCAGAGTCCCGAAGGTGCTCCACACCCGGCTTGTCCTTGAGCCTCTCACCACCATTGCTCGACTCTCCTACCACAGCTAACTAGGCTCGGGGCACCTGGGAGCATAATGCAGTGAAGCCCAAAAATCTCATGGCCGAAGAAAAGTCAATGTCAAGGGTGCATGTGTGTAAACCCAAATGCCAGGATGCAGCATTAACACCCTCGATATAAACCTGGATATCATACTATCCCCCACCTCTGCTCTCGTCAGGAATGTTACACTAGAAAGCACTCACTGGGGTTGAAATCAAGAGTGTTCAGAGAAATGATGCAGCCGCCTGTTCATGTTGAATATACATGCAGCAGTGTGTGTCTGTGCACACATGTGCTCCTAAAGCTGTCCTGTGAGTATTTCCAGGGTGTTAGAGAGCACACTGACTACATCACAGGCTCCCTGCACTTCTCAGGTGAGGTCACTCACAAGCTTTTAACCCATGCAGGGACTGGTCTCTTGCTTCTGGTCTTTGCCCCAAATACTCTCTGTAGCCTGTCCAGCAACAATGCTTTAATTAAGAAAGGAACATGCCCCCATTACAAGCTTTCTACTGTTCAGATGAAGATAGAATATCTGAAACACACACTGAGTACATCTACTCCTGGTTCTTACCCCTTCCTCCAAATATCCATTTGCATAATCTTTTGCAAATGAAAAAGAAAAATGACTATAATGGGCATTTTAGTGTTTGAGGCCTAGCAATATAGCAATATTCAGTTTGGGTCTTATCACACATTTGGGTATTTTTCAAAATGAAGAAAGGCCAAAATATTGCAATTACTGACAAAAAAAAAAAGTCCATTCAGATAGCATTTAGTTTCAGATTTTTGAAAACTGTAGTTTTACCAAAGGCAGCATTCTAAATCAGGCTCTTATTTTGACATGAGTATATATTTTATGATATTTGGCATAGTATATCTTGAACACCATCCCTGGAAAATCCAATCCCCCCCCCCAATGTAAAAGCCCAAACCTCCAGGGTCAGGCCTTTCCTTCATGCTTGCTCATATAAAGGAAGAGCCATTTTTACATAAGGCAGCTCCCTGGCCTTCAGCTGATGGGGTCAGAACAACTTGCCTGTGCATTTTACTGCAACAATAACTGATTCTCACAACAGATGTTAAAAGTCTTGCAAATAATTCTTGCACGACTCTACCCAGGTGCACATGAGCAATCTATGCATATATTTTCCATATGGTAGATTTCACTCAGTTTGAACACTGCATAGAATTCTTTATATAGTATTTTTTTAGTTATGAAATGCTGATTTAAAAAATCATAGACATTTATAGCATCTATGTATCAGAGACTATCATAATTTCTTCTTTACCGTGCTCACCATATATAACTCACACTGAAATATAGATACTGGTTGGCTGACAACCAGAACAGCCTGGCTCACCATCCTGAATCACCTATTTCTCCCCAGAGTGGAAATCTCCTTTCATCCAATAGCCCAGGCCTTTGCAAGGCGTCCAGATATGTCACACTGACAGGGGAGACAGGCCATCAAGGCATGTCGGCTTTGGAACACATCTGTGAACATCTGGGCCTTTTCTGTGCTTCCCCCATTAAATCAGCAAGCAGCAAGGGCTGCTCTCCAGACTCGACTGCATGCTCAGAAGCACATCTATCCCCCAAGATAAATTCCCTGGAGGAGGCAGGACAGGTATAGTGCCCTCTGGGAAAGGGGGCTATCTTGTCAGAACTTGCTCTAATTTTTCCGCCTGGGAGGAAATCTCAAGATGAACACTCCTGTCACTTTGCTTTTGGTCATATTAAAGAGCAAAGTGCCATTTTCATGTGAATTTCGGGGTACCTTCTTCATTCGGCTCCATCTTTTCTTAGTCATCATTTTTTTTTCAAACCTGGTAAATATCATGTCCTTCCTTTGGCCACGGGTTGGTTTTTCTCTAAGTACTACAAAGGTCTGCGAAAGAAAATGCAGCCAGTGCTTACAGCTTCCCTAGGTATCTTCCAGAAAAATCTTACAGCCTCCCCTTGGATTCTCCTTCTCCTGTTTTCTTGTAAGGACCAGATATATCCATTCTCATTCTCTTGTATTCATATATTCTCCCCGCCCCCCCTCCTGGGTATAATGGTTTAATTTTAACTGTCAGCAGGTTATACATTTTATGCAGATGTTGTTCCAAAATTCGAAATGGGGATTGAAGCCCTAGATGCTTCCAGGCGATACCAAATGATGGTGACAATTCCCCCTCTCTTCAACATGAGAGAAAGCCATTCATACATGTAAGTTCGTATTTGCGCTGTGTGACAGGCAGCCTAAGGTGCACACACATACACTTACTAATTGGGTCTGACTCCATCAAGAACGATAGCTTTCTAAATACCAGGAAGAAAGCGTCTCAATATGTAAGACTCAAGCTGAACATGAGAGGGTGAAAAACCATGTACAACGTTCACCAGTTTCAGTTTTACAAGTATACAGGTGATTTTTTAAAATTTGTCAACATTACAGATGATGTAATGCTTAGCAGTGCATATTTTTACATACACTACTGCGAGGAACATGTAGTGTCCAGGGGACGAGGGGAATGCAGAAAGACGCATCTTTCCCACAGCCTTCAAGGGTGAACTGTAGCAGAATTAAAGCGAAAGCTTTAAGGCTCAAGAGCGCAGAACCTGAAGGCTACTGTCTTAATTGACCCCTGCACCTGCCTGCGCTCCTAACGCCATATCCCTTCTCTGGTTGTGATTTTCAAAGTGGCGATCATCCCCTCTCCTCTCCCCAAATCTGGCTGGCTCTGATGAGGTAGCTGTCTAGCTCTGGAGTTGGGCTCTGAGCTGGCACTTGGCTAGCTAGCTAGGTAGGCTGCTTCCAGCGATTGCAGAGCGATGCCTCCCCGGCCTCATCTCAGTACCGCCTAACCTCTCCAAAGCAATGCAAATATATTTTTAAAAATAAATAAATAAACGCATGCATGAACATTCTAACCCGGATAGGGAAGGAAAGGAGGGAAGACTTCACCCATGCATCCAGCCCCCCACACCGCACCCACTCCCCGGGCCCCTTCCCAGACAGGAATCAGCGCAGACCCCAAGGCTCACCATTCGCGAAGCTCTGGAACAAGGAGAGAGCCAGTATCCACATGCCCCTGCTGCTGCCCGGCCTCCCGCGAGCCAGCGAGCCAGCGAGCGAGCCACGCGCCGGCCTCG
>CABHPQ010154709.1:49453-61178 GCA_902168405.1 Peromyscus aztecus | reverse complement strand
AGGGGAATCTATGGCTGATATGTAAAGTTGAATTATATTGTAAAATAAAATAAAATAAATTAAAAAAAAGCCAAATTAATTAAGGGACTATTCTATTACTAATCTCAACTCTTTGACTTTATTCTGATTCGTTAAACTTTTCTTAAAGTATGAATTTTATATCAAAATTTTCAAGATTAATATATATATATATATATATATAGATATATATATATATACATTTTAAACTCTTAAGATATGAATGGTTATATAGAATACTACCTAATACTAGAAAGAAAAAAGGCTTCAATTAGCTGCATATACATGTCTTTGTGTTCGAGTCTCTTATCAGTTTTCTACAGGAAATCACGGTCAGGCCTAACATCAACTGAAGTCTCCAGGAAGAAGATCGGGCCCCACAACAACAACAATTCCACATGGACAATAATAACATCACTAAGCTGACAAACATCATCTATAGATCAGCTTTGAACTACAAAGTGCTCATAGCAATTTTGAGAGGGCTGACTGAGATGATCCTGTCTCAAAGACTACTTGAATAAGGACTTGAGATAAATCTTGAACTTTGGCATTATACACAGACTGGATAATGAAGGATATAGTTACCTTTCCTAGAATTTGACAATTAACTTAAAATTTTTCTTTTCAGAACAAAGATACCTTCACCCATACCCAACAGGAAGCAATTTTAAGAATACGACGCTTACATTCCCAAGGAGGTGGTATGGGATGGGTGGTTTTTTGGTCTTTTAATGGGTTTGGGGTCTGGGATAATTTTCATTGTTTAGAGGGCTTGGTTACAAGTTGTTGTCAAGGTTTAGGAAAAGGGCTAAGCAAAGGAGATTAGATTTAAGGTTCTTGTTTAAAAAAAATAAAAAAAGGAAAAAGAAAAAGAAAAAGACAATTACTAGTTTTAAATACTTTACATTGGATTGGAGTGTTTTATATTGTATACAAATTATATATATTGAAATTGATATTGTTAGAAATGCTATATGTATATTTCTAATTGTACTTATACCATTCATTTAATAATGTAATGGAAATTGCTGATTCTTGAATGTTATTATTACCAACTATTAGGATATAAAGAAATGAAAATTAGTAGTTAGACATTACAATAGAACTTGTAGTCTTATTAGGCATGTTTTCTAGATTGAGCAGATATGTTTTAGATAGACAGGTCACCTTCAAACCCTTCAGAGATCTACAGAATATGGCATTTAAAATGTTTTAATAACTTAGAAAATTTTTCTTTTTTGTTATGACTATGAGACATGTCGGCTCCTGGCAGTACCAATCTACTTTAGAGAGAATATGGGCATTGGAGAAACTGCATATGGAGTTAACTTTCATTGTGGCAAATGTTAGCCACTGGACAACAAAGTATTCTCGAATCAACTGCTGACAACAGGACAAAATGGACAGACAGTAATGAAACAAAGGACTACGGATTCTTGCCAAAACAAGTGTGGTTATGGCTTTATCAAAAGGCATCGTCTGAGGCCAGGACAATATGGCACCTTCCCTGAAGTGGCCTTTGCAATCCAGAAAAGGTACAGTGCCCTTTCCTTTGAAGGTAGCTGAACAGGCAGTGGGCCGATGGCTTCTAAAGTGCAATGGAACAGCAGCTGAAACAGTTATTCTTGGAGAGTAACTAAGCTCATGCCTCTCAATAGCAGACTGGCATTTAATAGAGGGATGTGGAGAAGAACGGGATGCTGAGATGAAGCCACACATACACAGTCAAGAAGAATGGACAGCTGAATTAAAAAATTATCAACGATTTCCAGAATTTAAAATCCTGAATCATGACATGACAGTAGTGGAATTCATGTGTTTCTGGTACATGGACTGCTCTCACCCAAGGTGAGGTTGAACTGTTGACCTTGTGTACATCCTACTTCACAAAGGAGTCTGTCAGATATGCTAAGCCTATAGGATGAAGATGATGCCCCAACACCGTGGAGAAACCTCAGGTGACTGTCCAGGCGGCTGACTGTTTCTGTCAACTCACATTTTTTTTGGAAGCTGCTTGCATGCACTTCCTGTTTTTATTTTTGTTAGGTAATATTATTTCCTTCTTGGGTCTCTGAGGCAGTTGAAGATTAGTTAGTTATAGTCGAAGTTTAATTAGTTATAGCTGAAGGTTAGTTATAGTTGAAAATTAGTTAGGATAGAAAATGAATTAGGTACATTTTGGACTTACCAAAATAGGAAAGATAATGGAATTATTTTTTCTGAATTTGTCAAATACAAATGGACTAGACATTGTTTAGGTATTTGTCACTTGTATATATTGTATATAGTTATTGTACTTTTGTATATAGTTTTTCTTATATTAGTTACAACTTTCCTTTCTTTCTCTTTTTATTAAAATAGAAAAGGGGAAATATAGTGGTATTCTATTTGTACTGAAATGTGATTTTATTTGTATGTTAATAAATAAAGTTGCCTAGGGGTCAGAGCTATTAGCAAGCCATAGCGAAAGCCAGGGCAGTGGTGGTGCACGCCTTTAATCCCAGCACTTGGTAAGCAGAACTAGATAGATCTCTGTGTGTTCAAGGATACAGCCAGCATTGGAGACACACGCCTTTAATCTCAATACCAACCATAGAAGACCTGGAGTGACCACAGACAGGCAGTGATGAGACGGTCATGTGGTTGGGTTTACA
The DNA here is from genome assembly GCA_902168405.1 of Peromyscus aztecus. Taxonomy (NCBI): domain Eukaryota; kingdom Metazoa; phylum Chordata; class Mammalia; order Rodentia; family Cricetidae; genus Peromyscus; species Peromyscus aztecus. The sequence continues at coordinate 58,503 of CABHPQ010154709.1, read as the reverse complement.
ACCAATGAGAAGGCAGAACAAGAAGTCTTTATAAGACAAATGCACAGGAAGTAGCTCCCCTTTTAGGAGAGGTCTCTTGGCAGAAGAGGCTAGCCGGCAGCAGGCGGTAAGGTTCTTAGCTCTGATCTCTTGGGCTTTTATCTTTACATTGGCTCTGTGTTTCTTATTTAATAAGACGGTTCGTTACATCTACACTGTAGGTATAAAATACAATTGAATAAAGTGTCAATACTGATCATATAAAAACATTAAAACATCTTTACCTAAAACTTGAATTCAATAAATGTAAAAATTGCCTCCATATCAGAATTAAAGTTATAAGAACATTTACCTATTTTTATGTTATTATTATTTACACGTAGAAAATTATCACTAATTCACTGTATATGTACAAATATAAATTAAATTTCATTCACATAAGTAAATACAGTACCTAATATTAGCAAGTATACAGAGCTAAATTATGTAATATATATATATATATATATATATATATATATATATATATATATCACCAAAGAAGTACCCAGAAGGCAAAATAATGTCAACCAACTAGAAACTCAGATATAAGTGATATAAACATCCAGCTCCAACAATGAAAATTATATTTCGTACAGTGAGAGAAACCCCATTAGAATCACTTGCTATTGGTATCTACAGATATCTGGCTTTTGTACATTTTATACACATAGATTCAACATTAGTCCCTCAGTACTATCACTTCTGTTCACAAAGGTAAAATAGTCTCTTCATATTCACTTTGCACTGAGGTTTACACTAGGAAAAAGAAAACTGATCGACTTCTTCTGGAAGGGGAGTTTATACAGTTAGGCAAAGGTGGCTCAAGTCTATAGGAAACCACTTGCCTATCTCACCATGGCTGCCATGCATTGCAGCATCTCACTGAATAGAGCCTGAGATATCTTCAAAGGGGTAGCAAGAAGCGGAGAACCTCAAGCACCGTGATAACGATTAACAATCACAAAGATCCCTCCTCTGTCTTAATGGTAATGACCTATGGCAAAAACAATAGCAAATAGTTCCAAGAAAACCTGAACAGGACTGAAACAGCATTTCATGTACAGGTTTCTGAACCTTTATTATGCAGAGTTGTCAACAATCATCAATCTCTCTGTAGGTATTTTATCTCTGATGGTTTCTCTAAAGAAAGAGAAAACTACTAATTTGACAAAGCTTGCAGTTGTAGCTTTTGTGGACTGGAGGGAATAAATCAAGACTCACTTATTAAATTATATTTCTCTGTGATGACAAATCCTAGATAGGCACTCAGTTGTCAATGTGACAGACAGACTGTCTCTATGTAGGAGGGAGTTCATCATAAAGTACGATTGACATGTTAATATGCTGAGACATCATCTTCCTTGTGGTCAGTTTAAGGTTATAACCATAACACTGCCTGCTGTGGAACTAATTTCAGTCCTGAAGAATACACTTCCCATCACAAACTGAGAAACTTTCAATCTTTTTTGAAAGACAAGAAAGACATACTGAAGACTTATCTGGGATCTGCTTTCCTAGGGTGTTAGGACACAAAGGAACCCAAGGAGCTGGAGGAGAGGTATGGATTCTGGGAAAGAGTGAATAATGGTGATAAGGGACAGTATAGGTGGATTTTAAATTTTGGAATCAATATCCCCAAAATTTACTGATTAAACCAATAAAAAAGACATTAACACACACAGAGAGACACAAAAACAGACAGACAGACAGGCAGACAGACAGACAGACAGACACACACACACACACACACAGAATAGCAACCCAAATTATTTTTCCAGTAAGTCAAACACAACCTGTAGAAATTTCTTTGTAGGAACAAGACTTGGCTTACTTAGTGCCACAGTTCTGTCACAACTTAGGGAACACATTATTTTAATTTAGGAGCAAGGGAATTAGATATGCACTATGAAAGTAAAATTTCCATATAGCATAGCTTGCTTTTCTTATGGATCTGGAGTCACTCAGAGATTCTTGATGGCCATGTATCAATTTTAATAAGAATAGGCTTTTAATATATCTACTGGCACCTTTACAGATTGGGCCCAGGTCTGCAGTCTTGTGTAATATGAATCTTAAAAGGTCTTATAAAATAAAAAAGAACCACAGAAGCAGCATAGTTCAGTCGGTAGAACATGGGACAGTTAATCTCAGGGTCATAGGCTTAAGCCATACATTGGATGCCAAATGTTATTGGAAGTTTTCCTGTTTCCCAGCTGGCCAGTGGTCAGGACTAATCTCTCCCATTAATGTCCCCCATGTAAACACACAGAGGTTTATATTAATTACAAACTGTATGGCCATTAACTCAGGCTTATTACTGACTAACTCTTACACTTAAATTAGCCCATAATTATTATCTCTGTTTAGCCACGTGGCTTGATAACTTTTCTCAGTCCTGCCTTCACATCTTACTTTTTCTGTGTCTGGCTGGTGACTCCTGACTCAGCCTTCCTCTCCCCAGAATTCTCCTTGTCTGCTTATACCACCTATACTTCCTGCCTGGCTACTGGCCAATCAGGATTTTATTTATCAACCAATCAGTGCAACACATTCACAGTATAGAGAGCAATATCACCCATCATTTCTCCTTTTCTGTCTAATAAAAAGGAAGGTTTTAACTTTAACATAGTAAAATTACATACAACAAAACAGATATCTGCTATGGGATGGTCTATATGTCAAATGCTCTGATTGGTCAATAAATGAAACACTGATAGACCAGTGGCCAGGCAGGAAGTATAGGCGGGACTAACAGAGAGGAGAATTGAGGGAACAGGAAGCTGAGTGAGAGAGACACTGCCAGCTGCCACCCGCCATGACAAGCAGCATGTGAAGATGCCGGTAAGCCACAAGCCACATGTCAAGGTATAGATTTATAGAAATGGATTAATTTAATATATAAGAACAGTTATCAAGAAGCCTGCCATGGCCATACAGTTTGTAAGCAATATAAGTCTCTATGTTTACTTGGTTGGGTCTGAGTGGCTGTGAGACTGGAGGGTGACTGAGATTTGTCCTTATTGTGTGCCAGGCAGGGAAACTCTAGCTTCAAATAGTGCCAGAACATGGGGCAGGAATTTCCACTTAAAACCTGAGAAAGCATAAAAAGAAGATTCTAAAATGGAGCTAAAACAGCTTCCTAGTTGTCTCTCTCAAGTTAACAGCAGCCTGCAGGCTTGAGCTACTGTATGGCGGGTTCCTGGCGTGCATGTTTGACCAGCAGTATGGCAGGAATGAGGCGTCTGCAAGTGGCACATTAACCTGTGTGGTGGATTTAGCCTTTGCTAGTACAAAACAAAAAAGAGGTTTCTGGGCTACGGGCTGCTTTGATAGAAGCACAGACCCAGGAAGGCTCCCAGAGCTGATGGTAAACGTATCACCACCATGTTGGGAAACTGAGGTGGGCGGAGCCAGAATAGCACCATTTCAGTCTTAGAATGCTGCAGTTTAAAGCAATAGGCTCAGGGTAATATAAAAAATAAGCCACATAAAGATGGCTACCACACAGAGAATCTGGATTATGCTCTCTTTGATATTTGTAACTGAAGAAAAACATTTGATTACAAAAGCTGTTGAGTTATGCCAAAATGTATATTTTAAACGCACCTTGACTTCAAAATTTGGATATAAGAATATGCTGCTTTGGAAAGGAGGCTCTGATTTTATTTCCACAGAAAGCCAGAGGCTATGGATTTATTCCAGATTAAGATACATCAGGTTTGACCAGCTAAGAACCCCTGAAAGGTCTCTGATGACTCCATGGCCCATACTATCCAACATCCAGAAGGATTTGAAGACAACTGGCTCAGACAATACAGCCTCATGGACTACTCCATAATCCTAAAATTTTCTTTGTGTCCCCATAAGATACAGTGCCCCCCTCCAGCAGGAAGTAGTAAGAAAAGCTACGCCCAAATTCCCAAATATACCAAGCTGGCTTTGGAGATGTGTAAAAGTTAAAATCTTTCTTTTTTTAAAAAAAAAAGAAAAGAAAAGAAAAGGGGAAGTGCTGTGTGATGGTCTGTATGTCAAATGCTCTGATTGGTCAATAAATAAAACACTGATTGACCATTGGCCAGGCAGGAAGTATAGGCGGGCCTAACAGAGAGGAGAATTGAGGGAACAGGAAGCTGAGTGAGAGAGATACTGTCAGCTGCCACCATGAAAAGCAGCATGTGAAGATGCCGGTAAGCCACGAGGCACGTGGCAAGGTATAGATTTATAGAAATGGATTAATTTAAGATATAAGAACAGTTATCAAGAAGCCTGCCATGGCCATACAGTTTGTAAGCAATATAAGTCTCTGTGTTTACTTGGTTGGGTCTGAGCGGCTGTGGGTCTGGAGGGTGACTGAGATTTGTCCTTATTGTGGGCCAGGCAGGAAAACTCTAGCTACAGATATCAAGCAAGAATTACAGTTATAATATCTAGTCTATTTATATTTGGCCAATTCAAAGGAAATATTTTATTTATCCTATATTTGTGAGTCTAGGGTTTCATATTTAACTTATCTTTTATCATAACCTAGGAAAATTACAATCATAACTATTTAGTCTTCAAAAATGTGAAAGACCTCAGAAGGATACAAAATTACTGAAGTAAGCAAGAAATGCATTGTAAGCAACATTCAAAATTCTGGAAAGGACAGATACAGTTTTCTGCCTGGACAGTCATCAGAAATTCGTCTGCAATATTGGGGCATTCTTCTTCAGTCTATAGGCCTAGAGTCTCTCAGTCACCTCTCTCTGTGTCCGGTAAAATGTCTGACAGTTTCTTCTGCAAAGAAGGAACCTGAAGGACGATCTTGCCTTGCAAATTTCAGTGGTCACCTTCTTATGTATGGGTCCTGCATGTCCAGTTTATACAACATAATGTCAATCATTTGACACAAGGCCACATTTTATGACCAGTGGCTAACTTTGCCACAAAGAAAGCAAACTCCATAATGAGTTCATTCAATGACCATCATTCTCCTTGAAATAATTGGTGCTGCCAGGAGCAGATGTGTCTCATGTCCAGAAAATTCTAAGTTTTCAAAACATTTTAAATGCTGTATTTTGCAAATCTTTGAAGTGTTTGAAGATTACCTACCTAACTGAAATTTATCTATGTGTACCTAGAAAACTTAAATTTGATTATCATAGAAGACTAATTATTTATCTGTATTTCTTAATTACCCATTACAATTTAAATGAGTTACATAAAATAATACCTTAAAGAAGATTAGAAATATGTATAGTATAATAAAATTAACTTTAAATTTGTGTCAATAAAATAAAATCTATACCAATGTAAAGTATTTTATACAAGTTTCTCTTTATAACTAGGTTCAATATTCACCCTTTGTATCCTATCATATCTGTATCCTATAATTCTATATCATATCTCCCTTTCTTCTTTAAGAAAGAAGTTGACTATGACCAATAACAATTTGAAACCAAAAACCTAAACAAAAGCAAACATCAATAATCCATATTTTTAAATGTAGGCAAAGTGTTTTATGCTACTTCCTTCTGATAGAGGGTGCTAGTAGTCTTATGGGGATCCTGAGAAAATTCCAGATAATTGACAAATCCTGGGAAGACCAGCAATAACCTTTGTTGATAGGAATCAACTGTTGATGTTCAGGAGGTCTGACTTGATGAAATCTGATCCATTGTAACCTGGAACAAATCCATAGCCTCTTACTTCCTGTGGAAAAAAAACCAGAGCCTCCTTTCCAAAGCATCATATCCTTAGATCCAAATTTTGAATTCAGGATACCTTTAAATTATACATATTGGTTTAACTGAGAAGCCTTTATAATTAAATGTTTTTCCATAGTTAAAAAATTCCAAAGTCAGTATAATCCAGACTCTCTGTGTTATTACTACCATTACATGGCTTATTTTTTATTTTCCTTTAATTTCTCTTTAAAGACTTTATCTTTTAAAACTTTCTATTTATTTACATAATTATCTATCCTCTTTTTCCTCTCTCTTCCAAACCTACCTGCATTTTTACACACAATGTAAATTGTTTAGAGTTTTATTTCATCTGAATCTGTCTTATTGTGTATCTATAATCTTTCTCTAAGCAGAAAAGATTTTAAACTGCTAAACTACATGGCTAGGGTCAAGTTGTCAGCTTTGGCTGCTGGCTGTGCCCACCTCAGATTCTCAATATGGTGGAGATAATTCATTGCCAGCTCTGGGAGCAATGATCTCCACTGACTATGGGAGGCGATGGGTCCATACCTCCATCCAGCAGTGTGTAGCCTAGAAATCTTATTTTTTCAATACTAGCAAAAGCTATATCCACCACCCATCATGCTGCATGGCTTGAAGATGCCACTGTGTACAGTGGCAGGAATCTGTCATGCTGCACTCAAGCCCATAAGCAGTGAACCTGCCATACTGTGGCTCAAGTCCAAACACCATGGCATCACTATATCTTGACCCCTGTGAGACAAGAAGTAGAAATCTGTTTTTGCCTCTGCTATTGTATGTTTAGAAGCTGTTTTTGAACTCTTTTAGGCCTTATGGAATTTTGAGAGCCCCATGTTGGGTGCCAAATGTAATATGAATCTTAAAAGGTTTTATTAAATAAAAAACATGGAGCCAGAAATTGGGTTAAAGCCTTAGAGAGATCAGGGAAATATAGAAAACCCCCAGCTAACCTCCCATCACCAACTCCACAGTGTGACTTCCTTTCTACCCAGGCTTATATGCCTTCCTTTTATGCCCTCTCATTGGCTCTTAACCCAGCTACCTAAGCTTCTCTTCCTACATAGCTGTGTCACTGTCTGTCTGTCTGTACAGACATCCAGGTCTCTATGGTTGGTACTGGGATTAAAGGTGTGTGTCACCATGCTTGGTTCTGTTCCCTAGTGTGACCATGAATACACAGAGATCCTGACTGCTAATCAATTAATGGCATGTGCTGCTTGACTTCTTTGTTTACTTAAAATGGCTGGCCTTTTACCCCTGATCACCAGGCAAGGTTTATTTATTAATGCATAAATAAAATATCACCACATTTCAACACAAATAAACTATCACCACACCCATGAGCTCATCCAATATATAGAAGCTAGCCCTCTCAATCTAGGCATTGTAAAGTCATAACTCACAAAGTTATGCATATCTGCCTACATGTAGATAGAGGTGATTTAAAAATATATGCCTTTGTAGGTGTCTTAGTCATCTTTCAGAGCAGAGTACGGAAGTTTGATTACAAATGCTGAAAAAGCAGTTAGCCTTATGACCTACTATCTTTTAAGAATAGCAAATTTTACAATATCAATTTTTAAAAATAGATTTTCATGTCTGGGAAAATCATAATGTGTAGTTTTGTTACATCCTATAAAGTTTAGAGATATTTGAGGTTTATATATACAATTTAGGCATAGTAATTAAAACCTTAAATGTATTTGAAGCAAAACTTCTTCTGTAATTATGTTAACTGTGAATCATAAAAACCAAAAGCTCAGAAGTCAACATTGTTCACTCTCTTACTATGTTCTCAAAGGGAATTTTAACATGTGTTACACCGTGAACTTGATGAACTTGATGACCATAGTGTCATGCAACATTGACAATGGGGATGTAAAGAACGGGTAAGATAAAGTGTCAGGCCTTATTGCTCAAGTAACTCCAGAAGAGATGAAGGAAAAGAATGAGAATCATGTGGAAAAGAAACCTGAGATAAATTTACACAAAAATAGGTAGGTCAGAATTTAAAGGAGGAGTGTGAGTTAAACCATAATTAAAAGAGCAACAAGATTGTGGCACGAAACTGAAAGGGTCTTATTAATTAAAAAAAAAAACTTGGAGGCTGGTATTGGTGTGATCTCTGAAAGATCAGAGAGACAAATAGGCCATACATAACTTCAACTCATCATCTTCTCAGTCAGTCCTGTTTCCTCAAACTTGAAGTCTCTGAGTCCTCATCCAGAATGAATCTCAGCTGAACTGCTGCTAAAAAGTCGAAAATCTTAACCAGTCTCTAGTTCCTGGTTCTCACACCTTACATACCTTTTTGCTCCTTACATTACTTCCTGGGATTAAAGGCATGTGTCACCTTGCATGGCTGTTACCAGTGTGGCTTTGAACTCACAGGGATGCAGATGGATCTCTGCCTTTGGAATGCTAGGATTAAAGGTGTGTGTGCCATCATTTTCTGGCCTCTATCTCTAGTGGCCGTTCTGTTCTCTGACCCCAGATAAGTTTATTAAGGTGCACAATATATTGGGAAACAAAATATAACCACATAAGATGGATCTGGAATTATTTAGCCTTTACTCACTAAGGTTTATCATAAATCACTCAGAGATCATGGAAGACTTAGAGTATCCAGTGATCCTCATGTCCATAGAGACAATAAATCAATCCACAGAGCTTTAGAAGGAGAATGTGGAACAGCTTTTCTATAAAGACCTTTAATTGAATATTTCTGTTTCCTAAAATAATCCAAAAAATATTGAAAGTAACCAGAGAACAGTGTAAAAGAATAGCCAAACAGAGAAAAAAATCTGGTTACAAGTAAAATTTATAGTTTTTAATACACTCCATTGCCCACCCCTCATCCCCAGTTTACTCATGGAGATCTCATCTATTTCTCCTTTCCAGAGTGATCCATCTGTGAGTCTTTGGGTCTTTCTTGTTAGCTAGCTTCTCTGGATCTATGGGTTGAAGTTTGGTTATGCTTGCTTTACATCACTATCAACTTATGAGTGAGTGAGTACATACTATACTTGTCCTTCTGATTCTGGGTTTCCTTACTCAGGATGATATTTTCTAGTTCCATCAATTTGTCTGCAAACCTCATGATGTGATTGTTTTTTACTGCTGAATAGTATTCCATTGTGTAAATGTACCATATTTTCTTAACCCATTGTTCAGGTGAGGGGCATCTAGGTTGTTTCTGGGTTCTGGCTATTACAAATGATGCTGCTGTGAACATAGTTGAGCATGTTTCTTTGTGGTATGATTGAGCATTGTTAGTTATATTCTTTCACGGCGCTGGTTAAGCTACGGAGGTGCTGGCGG
>CABHPQ010154709.1:0-44453 GCA_902168405.1 Peromyscus aztecus | reverse complement strand
CGGCGTGGCACTGCAGGCGGCGACCAGCCGCGGGGGCGGGGGGTAGCGCCGCCAGCGCCGCCGTAGCTTAACCAGCGCCGTGAAAGAATATAACTAACAAGCATTCCTTGTGTCTATGCCCAACATATTGTCTACAGCTTGGTCTCGAGGTAGATTGATTCCCAGTTTTCTGAGAAACTGCCATACTGATTTCCAAAGTGACTGTGCCAGTTTGCACCCCCACCAACAGTGGAGGAGTGTTCCCCTTGCTCCATATCCTCTCCAACATAAGCTGTCTGCAGTGTTTTTGATTTTAGCCATTGTGATAGGTGTAAGATGTCTCAGAGTCAGTTTTATTTGCATTTTCCTAGTGACTAAGGATGTTGAGAAATTCCTTAAATGTTCTTTGGCATGTAAGCAATTCCTAAAATGTCCTTTGAGAATTCTCTGTTTAGCTGTATAGCCCATTTTTTAATTGGACTGTTAGGTATTTTGATGTCTAGTTTCTTGAATTTTTATGTATTTTGGAGATCTGCCCTCTGTTAGATATGGGGTTAGCAAAAATCTTTTCCCATTCTGTATGCTGTTGTTTTGTCTTATTTACTGTTTCCTTTGCCTTACAGAAGCTTCTCAGTTTCAGGAGGTCCCATTTATTAATTGTTGTTCTCAGTGTCTGTGCTACTGGTACTATATTTAGGAAGTGATCTCCTGTGCCAATGCATTCAAGACTATTTCCTACTTTCCCTTCTATCAGATTCCGAGTAGCTGGCTTCAAATTGAGGTCTTTGATCTACTTGGACTTGAATTTTGTGCATGGCAATTGATATGTTCCTATTTGCATTCTTCTGCATATTGATGTACAGTTATGCCAACACCATTTGTTGAAGATCCTTCCTTTTTACCATTTTACAGTTATGGATTCTTTGTCAAAAATCAGGTGTGCATAAGTATGTGGGTTAATATCAGGGTCTTCAGTTCAATTCCATTGGTCCACATGTCAGTTTTTATGCCAATACCAAGCTGTATTTTTTAACTGTGTCTATATAGTAGAGCTTGTCGTCAGGGATGGTGATAACTCCAGAGGTGACTGTGTTGTACAGAATTCTTTAGTCATCCTGGGTTTTCTGTTTTTCCAAATGAAGTCGTCTGTTTTTCTTTGCATCTCTGTGAAAATTGTGTTGGGATTTTGAAGGGTATTGCATTGAATCTGTAGATTTCTTTTGATACAGTTGCCAATTTTACTATGTTAATCCTACCTATCCATAAGCATGGGATATCTGATATCTTCTTCAAATTCTTTCTCAGAGACTTAAAGTTCTTGCCATACAGGTCTTTCACTTGCTTAGAGTTACCCCAAGGTATATGATGTTATTTGTTGCTATTGAACAGGGTGATGTTTCACTGATTTCTTTCTCAGCTGGTTCATCAGTCATATATAGGAGGGCTACTTTTTTTTAAAGTTAATCTTGTATTCTGCTACATTACTGAAGGAGTTTATCAGCTGTATAAGTTCTGTGGTAGAATTTTTGGGGTCACATATGTATACTATCATATCGTCTGCAAATAGTGAAAGTTTGACTTATTCCTTTCCAAATTGTATCCCCTTGATCTCCTTATGTTTTCTTGTTGCTCTAGCTAGAACCTCGAGTACTATATTGAATAAATATGTGGAGAGTAGACAACCTTGTTTTGTTCCTGATTTTGGTGGAATCACTTTGAGTTTCTCTCCATTTAAATTGATGTTGGCTGTTGGTTTGCTGTAAATTGCCTTTATTATGTTTATATATGTTCCTTGTATTCCTGATCTCTCCAAGACCTTTATCATGAAGGGATGTTGGATTTTGTCAAAGTCCTTTTCAGCATCTAATGAAATGATCATGTTTTTTTTTTTCAATTTGTTTATGTTGTGTATTACATTGACAGACATTTGTATATTGTACCATCCTTGCATCTCTTGGATGAAGTCTACTTGATCATGGTGGATAATTGTTTTTATGTCTTCTTGGATTTGGTTTGCCAATATTTTATTTAGTATTTTTGCATCAATGTTCATACAGAGATTGGTCTGTAATTCTTCTTTGTTGCATCTTTGTGTGGCTTGGGAATAAATATAACTGTAGTATCATAAAAGGAGTTTGGTTTTGTTCCTCCTGTTTCTATTGTATGGAACAATTTGCAGAGTATTAGTATTAACTCTTCTTTGAAAATCTGGTAGAATCCTGTGCTGAAAACCTCTGGTCCTGGGATTTTTTTGGTTGGGAGACTTTTAATGACTGTTTCTATTTCCTTAGGGGTTATTGGTCTATTTAAATTGATTATCTGGTCTTGATTTAACTTTGGTATGTGGTACCTATTCAGAGAATTGACCATTTCTTTTAGATTTTCCAATTTGTGGAGTACAGGTGTTTGAAGCATGACCTGATGTTTCTCTGGATTTCCTCACTTTTATTTTATTTTTATGTCTCCTTTTCATTTCTAATTTTTATGTTTGGATGCTCTCTCTCTCTCTCTCTCTCTCTCTCTCTCTCTCTGCCTTTTGGTTAGTTTGGATAAGGGCTTGTCTATCTTGTTGATTTTCTCAAAGAATCAACTCCTTGTTTCATTGATTTATTGTATTGTTCTTATTGTTCCTATTTTATTGGTTTGAGCTCTTAATTTGATTATTTCCTGGTGACTATTCCTCCAGGATAACTTTGCTTCTTCTTTTGTATAGAGCTGTGCTGTTAAGTCAGAAATGTGACATTTCTCCAACTTCTTTATGTGGGCATTTAATGATATGAATATTCTTCTTAGCACTGCTTTCATAGTGTCCCAGAATGTTGGTTATGTAGTACATTGATTTTCTTTGAATTTTAGGAAATCTTTAGTTTCTTTCTTTATTTATTCCTTGATCCATTGGTGATGCAGTTGAGCATTATTTATTTTACATGAGATTGTAGGCTTTCTGTAATTTTTGTTGTTGTTGAAATCTAACTTTAAACCATGGTAGTCTGATACAGTACAGGAAGTTATTCCATTTTTTTGTATCTGTTGAGATTTGCTTTGTGACTGAGTATGTGGTCGATTTTAGAGAAGGTTCCATGGGGTGCTGAAAAGAAGGTATATTTTTTTTGTTAGGGTGGAATGCTCTGTAGATATCCATTAAGTCCATTTGAGTCACATCTTTTACATCTTTTAGGTCCCTTAATTCTCTGTTAAGTATCAATTTAGAAGATCTGTCTAGAGAGTGGGGTATTGAAGTTTCCCACTAATAATTTCTTGGTTTGATGTGTGATTTAAGCTTTAGTAATTTTTCTTTTACATATTTGGGTGCACTTGTATTTGGGGCACAAATTTTCAGAATTGAAAATCATTTTGGTGGATCTTTCCTGTGTTGAATATGCAATGTCTGTCTCGATCTCTCTTGATTGATATTAGTTTGAATTCTATTTTGTTAGATATTAGGATAGCTCCACCAGCTTGATTCCTAAGTTCATTTGATTGGAAAGTCTTTTCCCAGTCTTTCACTCTGAGGTAGTATCTGTGTTTGAAGTTTAGTTGTGTTTCTTGAATGAAGCAGAAAGATGGGTCCAGGCCACTAATACCAGAAGGCCAAAGAGGAAACAGAAGCAAAGAAACAATACACTCATCCAAAAAAGAAAACCTCAGAAATCAGCATCTAGATCTATAATCAACCCAAATACAGATGCATAAATGCCAATGTAAGAATACAATGACAACATGCAGGTACCACCAGAGTCCAGCTATCCTATGGTAGCAACACATGAATGTCTAATGTGTCTGAAGCACAAGAAAACTACATTAAAAACAACTTTATGGAAATGATAGAGATTCTTAAAGAGGAAATGAAAACATCCCTTAAAGAAATCCAGGAACACAGAAACAAAACAATTGAGGAAATCAATAAGTCCCTAAATTAAGGCCAAGAAAGTAAAGAAAAAAACAACCAGGCCAAGGAAACTGTTCAAGACATGAAAATCAAAATTGAAGCAATGAAAAATACAAACAGGGATTTCTGGAATTGGGAAATCTGGGAAAGTGAATAGGAACTAGAGATGCATGACCAATGATCTGGGAGAGAAATCTGTGAAACAACACCCTTCATGAAGAATTCAAGGTCCACTTCACATGATGGAACCCATGCCTTGGGATATTATCAAGGACAAGAATATGTGGCTAGGGGGTACATAGACTAAGTGTTCAATCCAGTGAATAAATACAAAGACCATTAGTTTAATGATATTAGCCCAAATTTTGTTAACATTGTTGCTTTTAATGGTTAAGTTTTTCATGACAGGGTTTCTCTCTGTAGCTTTGGCTGTCCTGGAACTCCCTCAGAAGATAAGGCTGGCTTCAAACTCAAAGACATCCACCTGACTCTGCCTCCTAAGTGCCCACCACTGCCCAGCCATAATTTTGATGCAGTTACACAAGTTTTTCTTCTGTGCACATCAAAGCTGGTCCAGCAGCTGTGTCCCCTAATGTGGGGATTAGTAGAACAGCCACAATACAAATTTCTAGACTCCTTTTCTATGGGAAAATCGTAATATTGGGGTTGCCTGAGAAACATGGTAACATAGAAACCTTGAATGCAAAATATATGAGCAGATAACAGTTTAAGATTAACTTGCAGAACATCTTGTGGATTGGGAAAGGATGGAAGTCAAGATAAAATCAGGGTATGGAAAAAGTAAGCTTTCAGAAACCAGAGAATTGGGTTTTACAGTAAACAGAATTTAATGTATTTTGATGTATTTTGACCTTGTAACAAGATGGCCACCAATATTATGATAGAGTCAGACTCGCTCATCATATGGGAAGAACCTAAGACTATTATTTAGCTTAAAGGACATAGTAATAAACTGGCCACTAAACTCTTATCTTCATGATGATTGATCAATATATTTCTCAACTCTCATTAGATAAGCTTCTTTTTAAAGTCTGTGGGGATTGACACATATTATGCAAGGTACTGAAAATAATGTATGCTGAAGTGTTTAAGTAAAAATAGGACATCTATATAAAACCTGTTCCTCCAAAGAATTAAGGATCATCATGAAAGAAGAGGCAAAAAGCTGGTTAAAAGTTTTCTGCAGATAGATGATTATGAGGAAACTGGTTTTGTCCAGACAGAAAAAAGCTCTTACACATGTTAATTTACTTGTTAGGACCCTATGAACAAAACCTGTGCAGATTAATCAATAAAAATCCCAGTAGAGTGGAGGTGTTCAGGAGTCCCACTCTTAACTGAAGAGCTAATGGTTACAGATGGTTTCTGAGAGAAGATGTGTCAAATTTTTAACTTTTAGACACTACTCATGATTCCATAGATGCCACTCTACTAGACACAGTACTGTCACTAAGTAGACTTGGTGATTTTTAGTTTTTGAGTCTTTTTTCCATTATGTTAAGGAAGACATGAAAATTGAAAGGAGTTATGGTGTGTAGATAAAAAAGGAACTGGAAGGAGATAGTCATTTTTAGACTTGACTAAAAATATATGCATGTATAAAACACTCAAATGTTTTAAGTAATAAGTGATAAAAATATTCTAAAAGTTAACTATGTTGGTTTGTGTTGGAAGAAATCAGTGAAGTGTAGAATCCAAAGAGACACAGAGACTTCTCTACCTTTCTCATGAATCTGAACTCAAAGTTGCTTGCATCTTCCCAGGTGACCTGGTTCATCTTCAAGGTCAAGAAAACTCAATGCCTCTTCAATAGACTTTATCCCTTTGGATAAAATCACTAGGAACTCTAAAGGGTCTTTGCTAATTAACAACTAGAACTTTTTCATAAATGATCTAGTCTCCCAAAGCGAGCTCTCTCACTGTCATTGGAACTTCAGTTGAAATGAAAATTGCATTTCTTGAGGGAGGTGAGGTCACAGAGTTACAGGCCTCTACATCCGCATTGTTATAACTCTCCCACAGTGATGCTTTAATGGGACTAGATCTGCCCAATGGACTCACCATCCTGCAGAGACAAGCAGCTAGGTGAGTGCCTTGTATTTCAGTCTGAGTGGGAAAGTCAGCAAAGAAGGAAGGCCTGAGTAAGTGTTCCTGTCTGGTAAGGGACTGGGGATAGAAACAGATCCATGGAATAGACAAAGAAGGCAAAAGAATAATTGCATGAGTAAAAGACAAATTAGAAAGATTGAAGCATTCCTAACCATGTCCCTGTTTTTTTTCTTAATGTAACATATGTCCCCCACCAGGGTGACTTTGAGTAACACCAGGATAATGCAGCCCATCTGTGAATGTGCTGTAGGGTTGTGGTAATAAGACAATGGGATAATTCACCTCAGCTAACATGATGTGTATACTCTCTTTTTGGTGTTATTATTTTATCTGAATTACCTTGGATTCATGTAAACATTAGAATGGAAATATAAGAAGCACACATGCCTGGGAAGTGCAGGATATGACTAGGATTGTGAAATAAAAAGTTTATATGTGACACTAAATTTACCATCTGGTTATAGAAGCAATAACTGAATCTGTACTGAATGGCCATTGCTAAAATGACTGATCTGAAGACTCTACTTCTTATACTTGAAAAACGAAAATGGAAGAGAAGGTCCATTGTGAGTATCAGACAAGAACAGCCAGTACCAAGTGTATCTTGAGTTATTGACCCTGGTTTCATCATACTCTATTTTTAATCACAACCTGAATGCATGTCTTCACTCACTGTTTATCCTTACTGCTAAAGGAGGACAGAGCCTTGCATGTGATGTTCCAGGATTCTGTCAACTAAATTGGCACTAACATTTAGTATGCTATATCTCACTGGCCAATTTTTAAGGTTTCACATTATTCAGGTTTTCCTTACTGTCTCACATGCCGCTCCTCTCTTTGAATGCACTATAAATTTCATTGCAATAGATTCATGAATACAAGAATAAGCAAATAAGCTGGAAATGTGGTGAAATCCTTTCATCCCAGTTCTTGGGAGGCAGAGGAAGGCATCTCTGTGAATTTGAGCCAAACAGGATTTACATAGTGAGTCTGAGGACAGCCACAGCTACATGGTGATACCCAATCATGAAAAATCACAAAAATTCTGCAAGTGCATGCTCACATTTAAAAGAAATGTTTAGGAACTTTATTTTCTTCTCATGGTATTATCTGTTACTTACACATTAGTGTTTCATGTCTTATTTTGTACAGATTAATAGTGATAGTAATTCCTCTGTATTACCCACTAAAGTCTTTACCTGTGTGATGAAAATAATTCATATTTCTTGTGACATCATAAAAAACCGTGTGCTTCTGAAATCAAACTGGACTTAGGACAATTTCCTGTCAGGTTTAGACTGTACTGAGAACACAGCACTTTACTCAAAGCCCAGAAGCACTGGAACTTGACATTTCCTATGACATAAACCTTTATGTCAAAGGGAAAAGTTATTTCTAAAAAGATTTATATGTCTATCTTTATTTTGTGTGTATGTGTGTGTGTGTGTGTGTGTGTGTGTGTGTGTGTGTGTGTGTGTATTTTTTCTTGCATGTAACTGAGTTCTTTGAGAATGCAGTGCCTGCAGTGGCCACTAGAAGATGAGAGAACCCAATGGAATTGGAGTTACAGGCAGTTGTAAGGCAACAATTGGGTGTAGGGACCCATACACAGAAGCTTTACAGTGACAGCACAGTTTCCTTACCTCTAGTCCCCTCAAATGAAAACATATTAAAGCCAAAACATGCAACAGAGTACCAATATAGTGAACAAAAATCAATCAAATGAGGAACACAAACTGCATTGAATTCTGGAACAGGTTTGGGATCATCCAACTTGGCTTTGTTAGCATTGACTGAGAAGACTGTGCTTGTGCCAAACTAGCCATGGTCTAGTCCCAATATTGCTTTGCCTCTAAGCATGTTTTGTCTTTAAAGAGACACATGCTCTTTCTGATTCTAAGTTCAGATCTTGGTAATGGAAATAATGTTACTGTGTTAATTATATAGTTTTAAACATCAAAGAATATGTCAGAGTATAGCAGTGAATATTTTCATGTGAGAATACAGGATATTAAGGGATGTGACCATTGTGACCACACTCTACCTTCAATACTTGTACTTTTTTTCATCCTCCCAGATTTGACAAGATAGTTGCACTGGCATCAATTACCCTGAAATGTTCCTGGACTCTCAGTAAGCACAATTCCAGGTATGTAGAACTTTAAAAAGCTTCCAGGGATGTTGAGTTTTCATTTGTACTATGTTAAATATTGTGTATCATAAACCCCATCACAGTTGGCCCCTGCCCTCCAGAGAAGTGTCCCCACCCCTCATCAGAGGCAAGGATGAAGTGATGCTGAAGACATGGATGGGCATAGGGATTTGACTCTGCCCCAACTGAGGTGGGTGGCCACAGTGTTCCAGAATGACCAGCTCAGTTACCAACCAGGCCCAATCCTGGGCAATGGGTTCATGCAACCTAAAATCTACCCAGTTTAGGACATGCTGTAGCTTTTGAAGAGACTGGTCCTGTGAAACAATACTCCTAAGATCTCCAAGACTCATGGCACCAATGCAGTATCCCAGAGGAGTTCCAGTGAGAATCCAGTCATGATTTTGTACAAGAAACCAGAGGCCTTGAACAAGACCAGTGACGCATTGCAATGAACATTTGCTAGTAAAGCTGATAGGAGGAAAGGATACAATATAAGACACATTGAGGTCCCCAATCTCCCCAGGGTGAATGAAGAGGTGTTGGAGAGGTAGTGAAGAAGGAGAAGCTATGAGGGGGGTTATTTGTTCTTGTTTTTTTGAGTGCTTGCTTGCTTCCCTGCTTGTTTTGTTTTCTTTTGTGGGAGGGCTCTGCAGGGGTAAGGGGGAAAAATGGAGTGATGAGGAGGTGAACAGAATTGGGGTGAATGATGTGAAACTCAGAAAGAATTAATAAAGAAGTTAAAAATTTTAAAAAATATGTCATATTTCCTATGTGTGTGATCATCAGAAGAAGAAGCAAAAACATCAAGAACATGTTTGTGATACTGTTCTGGTGAACTTTTCAGTGATCTTGTCTCTCAGTGAGCATCAGTGTTGACAGAAATTAGAAAATGTTTGTTGTAATATCAGTTTCAAACTGTGATTCTGTGAGTTTCATGTGCAGACACCAGCTGCCATTCCTCCAACAACCTTAAACCAAACTCAATTTCTTTTTTCTTTGAGTATTGTACATTTTCAAATAAGGAAACAAAACTCATGCCCATATATCTCATGAGAATATCACAAGGGAAATATCACTAGGAACCCAACAGATGAAGCACAAAATAATACTGTAAGATTTCAAGGATCTTCTGGTATGTAGAATCCTTTCCTGTGTCTCTTTCGATTCATTGATCAAGAACTGTAAATGGGTTAATGTGGTGGTCTGCAGGTTGAAGTATTCGAGACTATTAATGAATTATAACCACCACTTTCTTTGTTGTTTTATTTATGTAGGTTGTTTTGTTGTATTTGTTTCCCATAAGCAGATGAGACCAGTTTTCCTGAGTGTTTGTAGTGACATTCACAGGCATTACCAGTTCTTGAGGTTCTTCATTTACCCAGAATTATACCCAACTTTTGTGGTGCCAACTATATTTTCCTTTACCATTTGTCATTTTAATTATCCTGGTTATTAATTTTTAATTAGATAAAAGTAGCAGCTTTCTTTTAGGCTTTTTCCTATTTAGTATTTTGATTGATCCAATCCTACTTTTTTTCCCCATCTGTCCACCCATATCCAGCATATGTGATCCAGACACACTTCTACTATGCTGTTATTATTGTATTTTCTCATCTTCACTGGCCTCTCAGAGAGGCTATTTTTAATCCTCTTATGGGTCTCATACAAACGTTTGGGGCCTTGACACACAGTCACTCCCACATAATCACATATTTTAAAAATGATAAGCTAAGAAACAACATTGTGACACAATGTACGCTATTCATCCTTCTCAGACTGTATTACCTCACTTACTAGAATACTTTTTATTTTCTGATATATCCATTTTCTAGGGAGTTTCCCTGTCCCACTGCAGTAATAAAGGGAAACTGCTACTATCTGGTAGTTACTAAGGTCTCAGCTCATCTCTGCACTTTGTTTTAACTTCTTCAGTTTTCAAGATTCACTGGCAATTCTTTCCCAGTTCCTGATTGTCCTGCTGATTGTCCAGCTAACTGTCTTTGCATAGCAAATTAGTAAGTGGAGCAATGTCTCCCTTCCTGAGGCTTCTTGGTTCAGCCTGGTACTGATTCAGAGCTGCTTCTGCCTATTTCTTTAAGGGGATCTCACAATACTAAAGAGGGCTACAGACACATTCTCCTGCAGGAGAGTATTGCATCCCGAGAGTCTCCTCCCACTACACTTAAGGACTGTTTAACTGACTGTGTTCTTTCCTTCCATTTCCACTCTAGACTTCTGTCTGGTGCTGATTATCCCAGACATAGTTTCAATAGAGACACTAAACATTTCCCCATTAGCTATCATTCTTCAGATAGTGATCATATCCTTGTTAATTCTGCTGACTTATTTTGTCTATTATTGTTCTGTTGAGCATTGGATGTCACCAGTGCTCTAATAACCATAACCTGAGATTGTAATTGTGTGTGTCTATTTGGTGTGACTTTTCATAACAGCTAACTCTTAACTTAATAAGATAAAAGCTTTCACTTGACCCATCATGAGATTATATTTTATGCTCTTAACATTTTTTTTATGTATAGCTGTAGATATATTCTGAATGATATTATAAACTTTTCATTAATCAACTTTTAATTTTAGATAAGATATGCTTTAAGAACTGATGATTTTTTGTTTGGTCATGGTTATTAAAATTGTCTTCTTTTATAACAAGTCTAGAAAATAACAGTATATTTTTATTGTGTTACATTATGATTGATAGTATTGACTCTTACTTTTCATTGCTTCTCATAGGTCAGATATCCTTACTCATAATGCTGCCTATTCTGTGATTATGAAGGCACATCCCCTCTACACGTGTGTGTGCTGAGGCCTTTAGACATCTTAGAGTAGTACGCATTTTAAGTAAATAATTTTTCCTGACATTGACTTTGAGACATTCTAGTTATGTAGTCTAGGCTGAGATGTTACTCCTGAGCTCTAAGGAGCATTCTGATTTTGTCCCTCTGTTTCTCTTTGGAGTACTGATACTTTTCATTAATTTTCACCAGAGAAATGGCTGTGGCCATTATCTAAAGAAAATCATACACAATCACAGAATGGACTTCTGGAATGTGACCAT
Source organism: Peromyscus aztecus (assembly GCA_902168405.1). Lineage (NCBI taxonomy): Eukaryota > Metazoa > Chordata > Mammalia > Rodentia > Cricetidae > Peromyscus > Peromyscus aztecus. Next base: position 33,221 of record CABHPQ010154709.1, on the reverse strand, counting down.
CAAAATCATTTTCTTGTCACAAACTACAGCTGGAATTCTGGGAAATTTCTCTCTTCTTTACTACTTTCGAGTTCACTATAGAGAAAGCAAATTAAAGCCCACAGATTTGATTCACATGCACCTAATGGCAGCCAACACTTTGATCATTCTCTCTAGAGGAGTGCCAAACACAATCGCAGCTTTTGGGTTGAAGCAGTTTTTAAACCATTCTGCATGTAGATCAATTTTGTACATTCAAGGAGTTGGCAGGAGTGTGTCCATTGGCACCACCTGCCTCTTGAGTGTCTTCCAACTCATCACCATCAGTAACAAGGAATGCTGCTGTAAGGATCTAAAAGTCAAAGCTTCAAAGTACATTGGCTGTTCCATTGCCCTCCTCTGGGTTTTGTACCTGCTGATAAATGTCATTTTGTTTGTGTACCCACTTACTGAAAAGAATAGTAAAAACCTGACAAGAAATCAAGATTTTGATTACTGTTCCACTGCAGGGAGGGATGAAATTAATGACTCACTCTATTTAGCACTGGTGGTGTGCCCTGAAATCTTCTTTTCTTTGCTCATGGCCTGGTCCAGTGGCTCCATGGTTGTCATTCTGTACAGACACAAGCAGAGAATTCAACACATCCGCAGCACTAGTGGTTCCAGTAGAATCTGCTTTGAGTCCAAAGTCACCCAGAGCATCCTGGCCCTGGTGTCTATCTTTTTGTCTTTTTATACTCTCTCCTCCATCTTACAAGGCTGTGTTGCTCTTTTGTATAATCACAATTGGTGGCTGGTGAACATCAACTGCCTCACTTCTCTGGGTTTTCCCTGTTTTGCACCATTTGTTCTTATAAATCGTTACTCTGTGGTTCCTAGACTGTTTGGTCTGGATAAGGAATAAAATCTCTAATTCTTATTTTAAGTATGTAAATGATATGCTTTTTTCATTTACTCTACCATTTCCCTCAGAATCAGTACAGAAAGTGAAGGAGTTGGTATCTTGTCTTTTAACAATTGACCAAAATGATTAATTGGAATTTTTGTCAGCTGGTTTAATTTGCAACCTACATGAGCTTATCCCATTGTAAGAGGACTATCTCACTTTTCCACTTACCCTTGCTAGGCTTCCCTTTGTCCTGCTGATGTACAATGGACCTAACAAAATATTATCAATAAAGGTGCCTTTCTTCCCACTCTCATTCTCTAGGGCACCCTGAGTGCTTATAGTTTTCACAAACAGCTTGTGGGTCTTAGAGTCTAATGGTAAAGAAAAATGAAACCATTGCTGGTCCATTCACAACCTCCCTAGCTTGCACCAGTACCAGAAAAGTTCTTCAACCATAACTTCCCAAATATCCTGCTTTTAGCTGCACTAGAGACAATCAGGTTGGTTTGCAAAGCTTACAGCAATAGTCCTCAACAAGGTCTCAGAAAAGAGCATCTTACCTTACCAATTAGTGAAAAATATAATCAGTGGAAATGAATGATGTTTTTAATGTTATCTTGAATTTTATATGTCAACATGTTTTAGAAATTTTTCATCTATGTTCATCAGGGAGATTAGTCTGTAAATTTCCTTTATTAATATCTAATTTGGAATCAACCGCAGTGCTGGATTAATCAGTAATTTGGAAGCCAATTCTTAATACAATTGTGGAAATCGGTATGGAGGCTCCTAAGCAAACTAAAAAAGAACTGCTATGTGACACAGCTATTCCTCTCTTGGGCCTATAGCCAGAAAACCCCATATACTTTCACAGAGATATATCCAAATCCATTTTTATTGCTGCTCTATTTATTATAACAAGGAAATGAAGACCAGCTATATATACACAAACAAATAAATCCTTATCAGATTTGTTTTAATACATAAAATGGACTGTTATTCAACTACAGTGATAGAAGAAATCACAAACAGTGTAGGAATGTTGATGGTTTTATAATGAATTACATTAAAACAGGGAACACCAACTCAGAAAAATATTCAAATCCTCACATTTTTATGCATATCCAATCTTACAAGGGTCAAATGCTTATATGTAAGTAGGTACATTTATCTTTATTATGACACTTAGAAAGGAGACCTAAAAAGGTAATGTTAGGCAAAGTGGCAGTAAGGTAGTTATGTGAGAGTATATCAATTTAGTTATTTTTCTACCTTCAACTCTGCCAATTTCTTATTCTACAGTGGATAAGGGCATAAAAATATATTTGTCAGTGACAGTGTAATTCCCTAACCAAAGCTCTATGGCTACAGCATAGCTATTCTAACTGTATAGAATTAAATTGAAATATAAAGAAATTGGGTCTGGGCAAGTTTTCATTTTCGTGACTATTTTGTTGGAGGGCTTTAATGATTTTATTCATGAGTTCACTACAATACAGTGATTTTAGTTTAAAATAAAGTGGTATCACAACTTATCCAAAGATATAGGGATGGCTTAGCTATAGTCATCAGTAAATGCAGTGCACCATACATACAGATGGACTAAAAGACAGAAATCACACAATTGACTTATTTGATGCCACAAAATATCCTTTTTTGTTTTATTGAAAATAGTTTCCTTTCTTATACAATATATCATGATTACAACTTCTCCTCCCTCCACTTCTCCCAGTCCCTTCCACCTCCCCTCCTAATCAGATCCACTTCCTTTCTGTCATTAGAAAGACAGGGTTCTGATATATAGCATTAACATGACAAGAAAAATATAATGAGATAAAATAAATCCAATCAAGTTTGGACAAAACAAACCTGCTCATTCATATCCTCAGGAGGCCCATAGAAATACTAAATGGAAAGCTATAATATATAGGCAGAGGACTAGATGACGATGTGTGCAGTCCCTGTGCTTGTGGCTTCAGTCTCCATGTTTCCATGGGATCTTTCCTCAGTTGATTCAGAAGGCCTTGTTGTCCTGGTGTCTTCCATTCCCTCTGGCTCTTGCACTCTTTCTGCCTTCTCTCCCATGGTGTTGTCTGTTCTCTGAAGGGATGGATTTGATGGAAACTTTGCCACCCCAAATGTCAGAAATACTTTTAATAAACTCCAGCATTCCTTCCTCATAAATGCCATGGAGTGTCAAGTGATACAGGGATAATACCTCAACATAATAAAGTTTGCATACTATAAACCTACAGCCAAGGTTAGGAACCAAGAATATTATACACAGGAGTTACATGCTTACTAACCACCTCGAGTTATGTTTAACTTGCAAAACGTTCCACATTTTTTTAAATAGTGCCATAGTTGGGGTATATTCCATAAAACCCAAGTCTTTGGAGGGCATTTTCTTTTTTTTTCTTTTCTTTCCCTTGGTTTTTTGAGACAGGTTTCTCTGTGTAGTTTTGGTTCCTGTCCTGGATCTCACTCTGTAGACCAAGCTGGCCTAAGCTCACAGAGATCTGCCTGGCTCTGCCTCCTTAGTGCTGGGATTAAAGGCGTGTGCTGTCACCACCCAGCTGGAATGCATTTTCTATTTGAGACTTATCAATAAAAGGGATAAATTGGGTGAATGATAAAGATATGATGAGTGAAGTTAAATGAGTACAAAAAAAAAAACTGAAGGGAACCAAGGAGTATAGGACAATTGTTTGTCCTAGTTGTATAAAAGTGCTCCAAAAATGACAAAGACTCTAGGAGTCAATAGTATTTATTAGTGTCATAGAGAATTTGAAAATGCCTAAAACACAAGGGGCAAAGCATTTGGAGTAGTGTCTATTGTAAGATATTGTGATTGAGAGGAGTCATAGAACATGAGGATGGAGTTACAGATGATTCACAATGGACTGGAGGCTCGGGAGGTCACTGCTAAGGAACTTAAACTAATGAAAACACAGAGTCACCCAAACAGTTTCCAGGGTGGAAATGGGATGCAAGAGACACTAGTGAGGTATGATGATGTGTAGTAGATTTGTGAAAACCACAGTGATAGAAAGATGTTGTATATACACAATACTTTCACAATGACCCTCTAAAGCCTCTGAACCCTTTTCTAACCCTAGATTGGTCTATAGTACAAAGCATTCACCATGCATCAGAAAGCACAAGACACTTATAATATTTAAAGTGAATCCATGTTACTCCCATGCCCAGTTTTAGACACAGGAACCAATGTCAACAAGCCTTGGAGTTTTCCAGATCCAGAATTTAGAACTTTGTGTTCTAATGTCTGAGTCTGTCCTTGAAAGTGATCATACATAAAGATATTCATTACTTTGTGTAATTAATATGATATAATAAAGAAGATCTACCATTAGAATGGTGCCAGCTGTCTTTTAAATTCATAGTCTCTTTTAATTTTCATATATATAAAATTAGGCATATATATAATGATGTATTTTGAGTTATATAAAATGTAAATATATGTTAAAATGTATTACATATATTTTTTATAATTAATATTATATGCATATTTATACACTGCTAAATTCATGCAATATTGATCAAGTGTATATAATTTTAGGGCTGACCACATAGCATTGGATAACCAAACCCTAGAGAAGAAAAATTCTCCCTTTATGTGCATCATTAATTACTTGTAGCTTTCCATCCAGAGGTAGAGAATTATCAAATTCCCCATCCATGCTGGCATGTCAAATGGTGCTGCCACTGTTCAGGCCTTCTTTACAAAATCATATTCTTAAAATTTCATAAATAAACTGAAGGCTGGCTCAAGAGCAGAGAATTCATGTCTGGTACTGTTAACTTAGCTCAATAGCTTAATGAGTGAGGAGGCCATTAAGCTATAAGAGAACTTACTATCTCTACCTTCCTATAACAATATAATTTAAAATTGTATTCTATGTACTTACTCTAATACTCAGAGGTAACAGTAGGTCTCACCCCTCATCAGCAAAGAAGCTTCTATTGGTAGTAAATAGAGATGATTACAGAAGTTCACAACTTGTCAAAATGCAGAGAACAACTGACTATAAGGTGCTGAGCCACAATTTGATGCATCTAAACACATGCACTACAACTAAATCTCCAAGAACAGCTTTCAAGGAATAGAAATGTAAAGTTCAAGGGCCAGTACATATACTGAGAGATTATATCCTCTCTGTATAACAAGGAAGCAGAACATATAGGCCCTTTCTAACTACCTTAACATTTCCTTTATTTACTCCACATTTAAATCCATATATAACAATTATAGGCCAGCATGTTCATGAGAGTAAACATATGCTATTTTTCTAAGCTAAATCCCATTTGCTTCAAATTTGTTCTTTTACTTTTTTTCCATATGTCAATAAAATTCACACACACACACACACACACACACACAATGTATCATTGATTATGATACATACTCCTAATGCTCTTAATTGCTATGATACCTACATTTCTCTATTGATTATGATCTCATTGAAAGAAATGGTAATTGTTTTAATATTTACCTCCATCTTTAGCTATTGGCCTGAGTACAGATGAATTTTCAGTAAGTGTTTGGTTATAGGAAAGATAAGATGATACAACCACAGAATAGAAAGAGGACAGGCAATGTAAATGTTGGAACTCTCTGAATTGTAATGTGTTGTTTGATATTAGCAAGTGCAACAGAGCACTGAACCTGAGCTGTAGTGCCTGATGAGCAGAAAGGGGTCAAATTATGGAAAGTGCGGAGTTGTTTATGCAATGGCAATGACCAGCAACCTAGTGATTCCAGTTATAAAAGTTAAACACATGGTTAAGATGTTACATATTGTATAAAAGAGCACAAAACTATTCACCAGGACAAGGATGATGGGTGGCTCGGGTTTCAGGAGATGACCTAGGACACAGAACTCTATACATGTTTTGGAACCTCTGATTGTGCTGCAGCAAGATAAGCACCATGTAACCCACATCATAATTCCCAAACAGATGACATCAGAGGAAGACAATAAGTTTACATACAAGGTGGAGATTAGATTTTGAGGTTTGGAAACCCACAGCATAGGAAATTTCTAAATCCAGAGTAGTTCCTTCCTTCCCAGATGTCTATCAATGGCAGAAGAATGATTGATCTTGGGAGATCTGCCTTTAAAATGTTTGTACTTGGCATTCCTTGGCATGATCATGCCAGACTGGAAGAAACTTAAGAGGAATGTGGAGCAAAGGGACACTCTTCTGACCACTCTATAGAAATAAAAATAAATTAGCATACAATGCTATATAGAATACACATCCAACAAAATGCAGCATTGTCTGAGGGATAACTTCATAGAGAAGAATGATGAAGTTAGCTCCAGTCATGTTTTTAACACTTAGGTCTATTGCCCTTGCCCTGATCTCAGAATTCATCCATGATAAAACAGCAAGACAAGGCTGAGTTCAGAGCATTTCCATTGCTGTCTATGACAACATAGTCATGTCTGTAGATGACACTGTAATATACTTCTAGGAAAGAGAAAGAGATTTAGGTAACAACTCACAAGAGTCACGTCCCTTTCAATCATGTAAACCTCTGGAATTACAGGGTTGGAGGGAGGCACCTTTACAAACTGAACCAAGGTGAAACAGATTTGTTTTAGACTGACAGGTCATCTTCAAACACTTTAGAGACTTACTGAATATGTCATTTAAGGTGTTTTAACAGCATAGATACTTTTTTTATGACTATGAGACATGTCTGCTCCTGGCAGCACCAATCTACTTCAATAACCCTTGTTTGAATACAAAAATGAATATGATTCATATGATGGTTCTATTCTTTGTTCCATTTAAAAACCACATCTGTGTTTGCAAACTATTCTATTGAAGCTTTAATTACTTTATGGCCTATATAATGTAGGTATAAAATATAATTATAGAAAGTGTTAATACTGATAATATAAAACATTAAAACATCTTTACCAAAAACTTGAATTCAATAAACACAAAAAATTGCCTCTATATCAGAATTAAAGTTATGAGAACATTTACATAAGTTTTTATAAGTTATCATTAATTACACCTAGAAAATTATCACTAATTCAGTGTAGTTGTATAAATATATTACAAATTAAATTTTATTCACATAAATGTAGATGAATTTCTAAAGAGTTTTATTAAATAAGAAACACAGACTCAAATGCAGGGGTGAAAGCCTTAGAGATCAGAGAAATAGGAATAGCTGCCATCTAACCTTAGCTTACCACACCACCATAGCTTCCCCAGAGAACCAGCTTCTTCCTGTCTATCTTGTGCATTTATTGCCTTGCTGTTCTGCCTTCTCATTGGCTCTTAGCCCAGCCACTTCACTTTCTTGTCACTGCTTATCTATATAGACCTCCAGGTCTCTATGGTTGGGATTAAAGGAGTGTGTCACCATGCTTGGCTGTGTCCTTGAACACACAGAGACTCTATCTCCCATGTGATTGGATTAAGGGCATGTGTTACCACTGCTTGACTTTTGTTTATGGTTGGCTATCTATGTCCTCTGATCTTCAGGCAAACTTTATTAACATACAAATAAAATATCACCACTTTTCAGCACAAATAAAATATCACCAATTTCCCCCTTTTTTATAATAAAAACAAAAAGTAATAAAGAAGTTATAACTAATATAAGAAAAACTATATATAATAAGTATAATAACTATATACAATATATACAAGCAATAAATACATCAACAATGTCTAGTCCATTTGCATTTGACAAACTCAGAGAAAATATACCATTATCCATCCTATTTTGGTAAGTCCAAAATGTACCTGATTCATTTTCTGTCCTAACTTATATTACTAACAGAAAACTACTTTATAATGTCTTTCAAATTTATACACTTTATACCCCTTTAGTGAGTTTCTTTTCTGAAATTCTTAACAAGGAAAACTATAACTATTACTGTAGGTATCTAATCTTCAACTTCCTCTGAGACCCAAAAAGGAAATATTACCTAATAAAAAAGGAGGTGCAAACAAGTGGCTTCCAAGAAAAATGTGAGTTGACAGAAACAATCAGCTGCCTGGACAGTCACCCAAGGTTTCTCCACACCATTGGGGCATCATCTTCAGCCTACAGGCTTAGCATATCTGATAGACTCATTTGTGAAGTAGGATGTACACAAGGCCTAGAGGTCTACCTCACATTTAGTGCAAGTCTTCCATGTACCCAATAAACCTGAATTTCACCATTTTCCTGTCATGATTCAGGATTTTAAATTCTGGAAATGGTTGGTGTTTTTAAAATTCAGCTGTCCATTCTTCTTGGTTTGTGGGTGACTTCATCTTGGCATCCTATTCTTCTCTGTATCCCATTCTTCTCTGCTTGTGGGTGTACTTCATCTCTTTAATCTTTAATCTACCAGTCTACCATTTATAGGTTAGACTCCTTCAGCCTAGTTACTCTTTAAACAATAACTGTTTCAGCTACTGTTCTTACTGCACACCAGAAGCCATCAGTCCACTGCCTGTTTAGCTTCCTTCAAAGAAAGGGGCACTGTACCTTTTCTGGATTGCAAAGCCCCTTCAGTGATGGTGCCATATTGTCCTGGCCTCAGAGGACACCTGTTGCTACTGCTGCAACTAATTTTGTTTTGGTAAGGATCAGTAGTCCTTTTGTATTGTGTCCTGTCTGTCCATTTTGGTTAGCATACTGTCAGCAGTCAATGAATTCAAGGGCACTGTGTTGCCCAGTGGCTAACTTTTGCCACAATGAAATTTAGTTCCATATACAGTTTCTTCAATACCCATATCTTCTTTGAAGTAGATTGGTGCTGCCAGGAGTTGACATGTCTCATAGACTTAAAAAAAGAAAAAAATCTAAGTTGTTAAGACATTTTAAAAGCCATATTCTGTAGATCTCTGAAGGGTTTGAAGATGACCTGTCTATCTAAACTACATCTGTTTAACCTTGAAAACACCTAATGTGACTAAAAGTTCAATTGTAATGTCTAACTATTAACTTTCATTTCTTTATATTCTAATAGTTGGTTATAATAACATTCAGGGATTAGCAAATTGCATTACATTGTTAAATGAACTGTATAAGTACAACATCATGAACAAGATTAGAAATATACATATGGCATTTTCTAACAATATCCATCTCAATATATGTAATATTTATACAATATATAACAATCGAATCCAATGTAAAGTATTTAAAAAGTAATTGTCTTTTAAAAGTAGATTCAATCTACTTTTTTTTTTGGTTTTTCGAGACAGGGTTTCTCTGTGTAGCTTTGCGCCTTTCCTGGAACTCACTTGGTAGCCCAGGCTGGCCTCGAACTCACAGAGATCCTCCTGGCTCTGCCTCCCGAGTGCTGGGATTAAAGGCGTGTGCCACCACCGCCCAGCAATAATCTACCTTTTTATCTGTATCATATGTATATCCTCTCTTTTTTCTTTTCAGAGTAGATTCAAAAATCTACCCTTTATACTATCATTTCTATATCTGTTGTTTTTTTGACCATGAACCTTAAATCTAATCTGCTGTGTTTAGACCTTTTCCTAACCATTAACAAAAACAACTTGTAACCAACACTCCTAAACAATGACAACTATCCCAAACCCAAAACCCCCATTAAAAGACCAAAATCCACCCGGCCCACACCACCTCTTTGGGAATGTGGATGTAGTGTTCTTAACATTGCTTGCTGCTGTTTGTGGGTGAAAGCATCTTTAGAGGATTTTGAAAAGAAAAAAAATGGGTTAATTGTCAAGTCCTCGGAAAGGTAGCTATATCATATGTTGTCCAGTTTCTACATAACGTCAAAGGTCAGGGATTATCTCAAGACTTTTTTCAAGTAGTCTGTGAAACTGGATCATCTCAATTGGTCATCTCAAAATTGTTCTGAGCAGTTTGTAGTCCAAAGATGATCTTTGGGTGATGTTTGTCAGGTTAGTGGTATTATTATTATCCACATGGAATCCTTGTTGTGGGGCCCCATCATCATTATGGAGACTTCAAGTTCACTCTTAGGCCTGGTCATGATTCCCTGCAGAAACCTGATAGAGACTCGAACACAAAAACATGTGTAGGCAGCTAATTGAAGCCTTTTCTAGAATTAGTTAGTACTCTCTATGACCATTAATATCATAATAAAAGCTTAGTATATATGTATATATATTATTCTTATAAGTTTGATATAAAATTTATACCTTAAGAAAAGTTTAAAGAATCAAAATAGAATCAAAGAAATGAGATTAGTGGCAATAGAACAGTCCCTTAATTTTTTCATTTTCTTCTGTCCCATATCAGAAAATGGCTCTTTCTTCTGGCATGATACAGAGATTTTTCATTTTCCTTTTAACAACATGCTTAGGTTTAAATAAGGAGAGAGCTATTCTCCAATTCCAATGCCAGCTTTACTTTTTAATTGAACTAGGACTACAAAAAGACCATTTGTGTTAAGTGTCTGTAGAGAAGAACAGAAACAAACATTTAAGAAGAATTATGAAATTTTGTATGTGATATACCAATAGGCCAATTTATTCTTTTTGGGGGACATTTTTTTCTAGATGATTTGTCCTTTTTTCTTCAGATGCCTCATTTGTACAGTGTTCTTCAGATTCCTTAGCCTTCATTCTTCTGAAAGACAAAAACAAAAAAACTTTCCCTAAGACTAACTTGGGGAGGTCCCTTTTTGGCAAGTTATATATGATTAAATGAAAAGCATTTGTTAGTGGTATAAGTTAGTTTAAATTGGATGGTCATGCTGGTTGATAAACTATGAACTCTTCTAATTAAGAGGTCTCTCTTGTTCAAATCAAACCTTAATCAATTTTGATGGTATCCACAGCTTATCTTCTCCTGTAGAAACGAAAGCAAAACCTTATCCGCAATATAACACATATCCTGGTTTCCATTCTGAGGTCAGCAAATCTTTAAAGTATATTGGCTGATTTAATTCTGTAGTTTTTTTTTCTATTATCCAATGTCTCTCGGCAGCTGTTGTTCCTTTCTCATTAGCATTGAGAAAATTCACAGTTAATAGAGTATTATGTAATCTATTTCTGGGCAGTTTTGTTACCCCTTTCTGTTTATTTAGCATATCCTTTAGAGTTCTATTTGATCATTCTATAACTGCTTGGCCTGTAGGATTATGTGGTATACCTGTAATATGCTTTATATTGTAATAAGCAAAAAAAAAACTGTTTCATTTTACCACACACATATGCTGGAGCATTGCCAGCTTTAATTTGTTCAGGTATACTCATGATGGCCATAACTTCTAGCAAATGCAAATGATTATTACAGAATCTGATTTTTCAGAAAGCAAAGCAGTTGCCCATTGAAATCCTCAATAAGTATCAATGGTATGGTGCACATATTTCAATTTTCCAAATTCTGCAATGTGACACACATCCATCTGCCAGATTTCATTCCTTTGAGTAGCCCTTGCATTACATCCTGTTGGTATTATTGTGAAAAGAACTAGTAGGACATTTTCGTACACTTTCCTTGGCTTGTTGCCAGGTTATGGAAAAATCATTTTTAAACCTTTACTATTGACATGCTGTTTTTTTATGAAATTCTGAGTCCCCCAGCACATTTCCTATCAATAATTTATCAATCTCATCATTATCTTGTGCTAGAGTTCTGGCAGACCTGTATGGGATCAGATGTGAGTTATATATAACAGATGCTTCCTATTCCTGATTATATCTTGTAACTGAATAAATAGTGAAGTTAATTCTGACTCATCATGGATAAATTCTGCAGTCCCAACATGTAATACTACCCTTTCAGCATAATGAGAGTCAGTAAATATGTTGAGAGGTTCTGAAAAATCCATTAATACCAACAGAATAGCACACAATTCCAACTTTGGACTGAATTATAAGGACTTTGAACCACTTTACTTAAATTTTCTGATTTGTAACCTGTCTTTTCTTATTGTTTGCATCTGTATAAAATGTATGAACTCCAGATATGAGAGTTTCCCATATAATGTGAGGCAAAAACCAATCAGCTCTTGTTATAAGTTCAATTATATCCCTTTTGGAATATTTGCTGTTAATCTCTCCCAAAAAATTACTGCAAGCTCTTTGAAAAGGTTCACTTTCTGCTCATAGGTTTTCAATATCTTCCTTAGTTAAAGGTACAACAATTTGTTCTGGGTCTATTCTTGCTAATTGACCAAGTCTCAGTTTTCCTTTTAAACAAATCAGAGATCTTTTCCCCATGAGTTTTTAATTTTTAACTCTGTTGATTTGGTAGAAATATGCATTCCAATATAATATCCACCTTCTGCATTAAAATTCCTGTGGGAGAATGCCTAGAGGGTAAAATAACAAAAATGTAATCGAGCTTTGGATCCATATGACCCACATGTACTTCCTGTACTTTCTTTTCTACCAAGGCCAATTCTCTCTCAGCTTCAGATGATAATTCTCTTGGATTATTTAAGTCCTTGTCACCTTCTAAGGTTTTGAACAAATTACTCAGTTCAACACATTTTACCCCAGTAATAGTTCAAAGATAGGAAATATCGCCAAATAATCTTTGAAAGCCACTGAGTCTGTAATTGATCTCTCCAAATTTGCACCTTTTCAGGTCTAATTTTTTGTAGACCTATTTTATATCCTAAATAATTAATATAATCTACTCTTTTCATGTTTTCAGGAGCAATTTGTAATCACCAACAAGGCAAAATTTTATTTACTTCTTAAATCATCCTTTCTAATGTATCTACATTTGAGTCAGCTAGTAAAATATCATCCATATAATGATAAATTATACGTTTAATAATTTTTTATGTATTACTTCCATTGGCTATTATACAAAATATTGGCAAAAGGTTTGGCTACTCAACATTCCCAGTGAGAGAACCCTCCATTGATATCTCTTAACTAGTTGAGAATTATTATAAGTAGGCACCATGAAGGCAAAACATTCTCTGTCTTTTTCTTGTAAGGGTATTGAAAAGAAACAGTCTTTTAAATAAATAACTATAAAATGCTATCCTTTAGGTAACAGAGTAGGCAAAGGAATTCCTGATTGTAGAGACCCCATTGGCTGAATTACTTTGTTAATGGCTCTAAGGTCTGTTACTATTCTCCATTTACCAGATTTCTTTTTAATAACAGATACAGGAGAATTCCAAGGGCTGGTTGATCCTTCAATATGCTGAGCATTTAATTGCTCTTGTTCCAGCTCTTCCAAAGCCTGGAGTTTCTCTGTAGTTGAAGACTATTGCTGAACCTGTACAGGCTTGTCTTTTAACCATTTTAAAGGTAGAGCTCTTGGTGTCTTTGGAAGATCAGCAGTTGTTGTGCCCTGTTCTTGTACAATCTGGATTGCTGATGACCACTCATTAGAATAATACCTTCTAATATTTCTCTCAGAAACATGTGTTAGTTTATGATTTGTTTCTGAGATTGGAGGAATATTATTCTGAGTACTCCATTGTTTTAATAGATCATGGCCCCATAAGCTCATAGCTATATTAGTCACATATGGATTAAATTTCTTCTCTGTCCTTCTGGATCTATACATTTGAGCCATCTTGCAATCTGTTTCACTTGAGATAGTGTTCCAATCCCTAACAGCTGAACATATACCTCCTGTAGAGGCCAATTTGGATCCTAAAATTCTGGTGCAATTATTGTCACATCTGCACCTATGTCTACTAAACTGTCCAAGAAAACATCATTTATTCATATTTTTCATTTTAGTCTTTGTTCATTTATAGAAGTTTGCCAAAAAATTTGCTTTATATTTTCTCCTGAATTTTCTGTTCTCTCTGCTACAGCTGTTCTAACACGCTGAGCATCCTGGCTTATTCCACTATGTAGCTGGAGTTATTTCCAGTCCCGCCTGGGCCACAGGCTCTCAGACCCAAATAAACACACACAGGCTAATATTATTTAAAACTGCTTGGCCATTAGCTCAGGCCTACCATCGACTAGTTCTTACACTTAAACTCAGCCCATTTTTGTTAATCTGTGTGTCAACATGCACTGTTGTCAGAGTCTTCATCAGGATCTATAGGAAGGCCTAGATCAAGATCTGTTCCTTCATCCATGGGTCCACCAGACTTATTGAAGCCACCTCGCTCTCCAGCGCCCATTCCACCTCATCCTCCTCCTCCCCGCCCACCTCTTCTTATGCCTCCACAATCAAATTCCCCTCTTCCCCTGCCCTGGTTATCAGGGCCACTCATGCTCCGGTTCTCTCCTGGTCTGGAAAATCCTCCAGACTCCTGCCCATAAACACCCATGCTACTGGGGTGGTCCTGTTGGAATGAACTCTGCTGCCCGTAGCTGCTGCTCTGTTGGCTATATTGACTTGGAGCCTGGCTGTAGGATCCAGTCTGAGGGGGGTAACTAGTAGGAGGCTGCTGCCCATAGCTGCTTTGTTGACCATAGCTACTCTGCTGTCCATAGCTGCTCGGCTGTCCATAGGTGTTCTGCTGAGAGTAACTGCTCTGATTCTAACTAGTAGGCTATGAGGAGGAGTAGCTGGTAGGAGGATAGGATGGTGGTGCGGTGACTGGCTGCATGGGGTAGCTCCCAGGTACCTGGGGATAACTGTAGTTACTCTGTCCATATCCTAGACTGGGCTAGTTATAACTCCCTGTGCTAGATTGAGGTTGACTAGTCTCAGTGGGCTTGTTACCATCCTGTGGTCTTGTAGGTGCAGTGGTTGCTGGCTGCTGGCCATAGGCTGGGTAGGCAGGCTGGGTGCCATATGCAGACTGAGCTGCATAAGAGGCCTGGGTTGTGGTAACTGTAGCAGTGGTGGTGTCATAAGCACCAGTGCCATATCCTTGGACAGGCTGTATGCCTGGGGGGCAGTTGGAGTGGTATAACCAGTGCGAGGCTGTCCATAAGAAGTCGCATATGCAGTCTGCCTGTAGGTGGCAGTGGTCTGAGCCTGGGTATAGCTGACATCAGTAGGCTATCCATAGGTTCCATAACTTTGTTGCCCATATGCCTGGGTGGTCTGTGCATATCCTTGAGTTGGCTGGGCAGTGTAAGCACTGTAGCCCTGCTGGGCTGCAGCTTGGCTGTAGGTACTGTAATCCGTGGATGCCATTTTCTCTCCTTCCTCCTTATTCTCTCTCCAATTTTCTAATAGTAGAATAACAATAATTAAACAAATATGTATAATTGATGTTACATACATCCCATCAACATTAATTATCCCCTCATGTAATTATTCCATTTTCAGACTGCCTAATGTGTTATCAAACAAAGACCAATTTCCTTCCACTATAAAGCTTTTTCTAATTTTTTAACATGGGAAAAAATTTCTCTTTTAACTAGTTTCTCCCTTTAAGATATCCGATATCTTATTTGATTTACCAAGTCTGTGTAGAAGTCTGAGGGGATTTCAAAGCAGTTATCTAGCATGGTTGCAGTCCAAGATGGGAATTGAGAGAGAGAGAGAGAGAGAGAGAGAGAGAACCTACTGCCTGCCAGGAGAAAAAGCAAAAGCTAAAGTCCAGCCACATGCTCTGGCTTGAGCCATTTCAGGTCTGAACCAGGGGTCCGTAAACCCAGAAGCAGGCTAGCTGCTTACAGCTATGGCCCTTTGCAGCTGAGATCATGATAGTTGGAGATTTGGCCACAAGAATCTCCAGCTGTGAGTAGCTGGATCACTTGTAGCTCTAGCCAGGCTGGGAGCCTATAAACTCTGGCTGAGCCAAGGTCTGTAACTCCTGGCCTGTAAGGCCAACAGTTTTTTTTTAATGAATTCTTACTACAAGGGCAAAAATTATAGATGAATTTCTAAGCAGTCTTATTAAATAAGAAACACAGAGTCAAATACAGGGATGAAAGTCATAGAGATCAGAGAAATGGGAATAGCCACCAGCTAACCTTAGCTCACCATGCCACCATAGCTTCTCCAGAGAAACAGTTTCTTCCTGTCTAACCTGTGCCTTTATTGCCTTCCTGTTCTGCCTTCTCATTGGCTCATAGCCCAGCCACCTCAATTCCTCACTACTACCTGTCTATATAGACCTCCAGGTCTCCATGGTTGGTACTGGGATTAAAGGCAAGTGTCACCACACTTGGCTGTGTCCTTGAACACACAGAGACTCTACCAGTCATGTGATTGGATTAAGGGTGTGTGTTACCACTGCCTGACTTTTGTTTATGGTTGGCTATGTATGTCCTCTGATCTCCAGGCAAACTTTATTTATTAACATACAAATAAAATATCACCACACATAAATAAATACAGTATCTAATATTGACAACTATACAGAGCAAAACATATGTACTATGTTTGCATATATGACCAAGGAAGTACCCATAAGACAAAATAATGTCTACCAATTAGAAATTCAAAATTAGTGATGTAAACATTCAGCTCCAAAAATGAAAATTATATTTGATATAGTGAGAGAAACCCCATTATTATTACTTGCTATTGTTATCTACAGATGTCTGACTTTTCTATATTTCATACACATAAATTCAACATTAATTCCTCAGTACTATTACTTCCCTTCACAAAGGGAAAATAACCTCTTAATATCCACTGTGCACTGAGGTTTACACCAGGAAAAAGAAAATCATCCATCGATTTCTTCTGGAAGTGGAGTTTATACAGTCAAGCAAAGGTGGGTCAAATCTGTAGGAAACCACTTCCCTGTCTCACCATGGCTGCCATGCATTGCAGCATCTCACTGAATAGAAACTGAGGTATCTTCAAAGGGGTAGGAAGAAGAGGAGAACCTCTAAGCACTGTGATGACAGGTTACAATCACAAAGAACCCATTTCCGTTTTACTGGTACAGACCTACAGCTAAAATAATAGCAAATAGTTCCAAGAAGAGCTGAACGGTATGGAAGCATATCATGTACAGGTTTCTTGAATCTTTATTATGCTGTGGAATCATGGATCATCAGTCTCTCTGTAGGTATTTTGCCTCTGCTGGTTTCTCTAATGAAAGAGGAAACTACTATTGTGCTCTACTCACAAAGCTTGCAGTAGACTTTTGTAGCTTCTGCAGGCTGGAGGGAATAAATAAAGACTTAGTTATTAAAATAGATTTCTCTGTGATGACAAATCCTAGCTAGACAGGCACTCAGCTGTTGATGTGACAGACGGTCTGTCTCCATGTAGGAGGGAGTCCATCATACAGTGTGACTGACGTATTGATATGCTGAGACCTCATCTTTCTTATGGTCAAGACGATGCCACAGGAGGTAGCCATAGCACTGCATGCTGAGGAATTGATGTCATCACTGAAGAATACATCTACTCATCACAAAATGAGAAATGTTCAGTCTGGTTTGAAAGACCAGAAAGATACGCTGAAGACTTATCTGGGTTCTGCTCTCCTGGGATATTAGGACACAAAGGGAACTCAAGAAGCTGGAGGAGAGGGATGGATTCTAAAGAAGAGTAAGTGATGGTGAAAAGTGATGCTATGGGTGGATTCAGAATTTGGAATCAATATCCCCAAAATTTACTGATTAAACCAATAGAAAATGACATTCACACACAGAGACACACAAACACAGACAGACAGACAGACACACACACACACACACACACACACACACAGAGAGAGAGAGAGAGAGAGAGAGAGAGAGAGAGAGAGAGAGAGAGAGAGAATACCAAACTAAAGTATTTTTCCAGTAAGCCAAACACAACCTGTAGGAACAAGAATTGGATTATTTAGTGCCACAGTTCTGTCACAACTTAGGGAACACACTGTAATTCTAATTTAGGGGAATTAGATATGCACTATGAAAATGAAATTTCCACACAGCATAGCTTACTTTTCTTATGGGTCTGGAATCACTTAGAGATTCTTCATGGCCATGAATCAATTTGAATAAGAAGAGGCTTTTATACAGCTAGTGGCACCTTTACAGATTGGGTCCAGGTCTGCAGCCACAAGCCCATCCAAGATGCAGAAGCTAGCCCTATCGATCCAGGGACTGTAAAGCCATAACTCACAAGATTATTTGCATTCTGCCTGCATGTAGAAAGAGGCTGATTTAAAAATATATGTCTTAAGCCCAGCATTGGTGGCACAAGTCTTTAATCTCAGCACTCGGGAGGCAGAAGCAGGCAGATCTCTGTGAGCTTGAGGCCAGGCTGGGCTACAGAGTGAGTGCCAGGAAATGTGCAAAGCTACACAAACCCTGTCTTGAAAAACAAGTATGTATATATGTATATAATGTGTGTGTGTGTGTGTGTGTGTGTGTGTGTGTGTGTATCTTGCAGGTGTCTTAGTCATCTTTCAGAGCAGAGTAAGGAAGTTTGACTACAAAAGCGAAATAGCAGTTAAGTCTTATGACCTACTATCTTTTAAGAATATCAAATTTTTTTCCTTCCCCTTCTGCTTCTCCCCCCCCCCCTTTTCTCCCTCTCCGGGTTTGGGCCCCCTTCAATCCCCCTCTCCCCCTCCTTCCTGAGCGCCTCTCCCCTCCCCCGCCCCGCTCCCCTGCCTCCTCTGCCTCCCCACCCCGGGTCCCCTGGGGAGACCCACCCCTGCTTCTCTCCCAGTCCGAGAAGAGCCAGCCCCCAGAAGCGCTGCAGCCAGCCATTGGGGCCTAGCCGCAGGCCGAGTGGCTGTGGGCCCGGGCGGCAGGCAGAGACTGGGCGCCCTCCCCGCTCTGGCCCCCGTGAGGTTAAACTTGTTTCTTAAATGAGATGCTATCCCAGCACTGGACTCATGGGTACTGAGCATTTCCTCAGGAACCCATAGGAGCTGCTGTATTTCACTGTAGAACATGTCTAACAGTAACACTACTCAGGAGACTCTGGATATAATGAAAAAAAAAAAAACTGGTGGAAGAATCTGTAAACAAAAACAAATTTATATCTAAAACTCCAAGTAAGGAAGAAGTTGAGAAAGAGGGTGAAAACACTGGTTCACGCCAGGAGACACAGAGACGGACATCAGGCCATGGTCATGCCAGGAAACGAGCCAAGTCTAATTCCAAACTCAAGTTGGTACGAAGTCTGGCAGTATGTTTGGAATCCTCCACTCAATTTGCTGATGGGCCACTAGACACCCAGGATATAATTCAGTTGCACATCAGCTGCTCCTCTGACAAGGAGGAGGAAAAATCCACAAAGGATGTCTCTGAAAAGGAATACAAGGACAGAAGCAAAGAGAAGGTCCCAAGGAAGATGCTGTCCAGAGACTCCAGCCAAGAATATACTGACTCCACTGGAATAGACCTCCATGAATTCCTTGTTAATACACTGAAAAAGAACCCAAGAGACAGAATGATGCTGCTAAAATTAGAACAGGAGATTCTGGAGTTTATCAATGACAAAAATAACCAGTTCAAGAAGTTCCCTCAGATGACCTCATATCACCGGATGCTATTACACCGGGTAGCTGCCTATTTCGGGATGGACCACAAAGTTGATCAAACCGGGAAAGCTGTCATCATCAACAAAACCAGCAACACGAGAATCCCTGAACAGAAATTCTCAGAACACATAAAAGATGAGAAGAATACAGAATTTCAACAGAGATTCATTCTCAAGAGAGATGATGCCAGTATGGACCAAGATGATAACCAGATCAGAGTTCCATTGCAGAATGGAAGGAGGAGCAAGTCAATAGAAGAGAAAGAGGAGGAGTATCAAAGTGTCCGAGAGAGAATATTTGCCCGAGAGACTGGCCAGAACGGATATCTAAGTGGTGTCAGGGGGAACCATGAAGGGCTGAGCCGCACCTCAAGCAGCCAACAGAGTAGCACAGACAGCGAATTCAAATCCCTGGAGCCACGACCTTGGAGCACCACAGACTCCGACGGCTCCGTCCGCAGCATGTGCCCTCCTGTCACCAAAGCCAGCAGCTTCAGTGGAGTCTCCATCCTCACCCAAGGTGACAGCAGCAAAGGCGGCGGAGGTGCAGGGAGGACCTCCAGGCCAGGTATGGCACTAGGTGCCCCCAGAAGTGTGCAGCCAGGCCACCTCACCCCAGGCTGTCTGGGACCTTCTCTCTTGTACTGTCCAGCAGCAGCAGCAGCAGCAGCAACTTCCTGCTCTCCCACCCACTCCTCAGCAACAGCCACCCCTGAGTAATCCCATGATTTCACAGGCAGATGACCTCAGCAACCCCTTTGGACAAATGAGCCTTAGCCGCCAAGGTTCTACTGAAGGAGCTGATCCGTCCTCAGCTCTGTTCCAGTCCCCACTTATTTCCCAGCATCCTCAGCAAGCTAGCTTCATCATGGCTTCTGCAGGACAGCCCCTCCCTACTTCCAACTATTCCACCTCTAGACATGCACCACCTAGTCAGCAAGTCCTGCCTCCCCAAGGCTACATGCAGCCCGCTCAGCAGATCCAGGTTTCTTAGTAACCCCCTGGACAGTATCCTAATTCCAACCAGCAATATCGACCTTTCTCTCACCCGGTGGCCTATAGCCCCCAGCGTGGTCAACAGCTGCCTCGGCCATCCCAGCAGCCTGGTTTATAGCCTATGATGCCTAACCAGTAGCAGACGGCTTACCAAGGCATGGGGTCCAGCAGCCTCAGAACCAGGGTCTACTCAGCAACCAGAGGAACAGCATGGGAGGCCAGATGCAAGGCCTCGTGTTTCAGTTCACTCCACTGCCTTCATACCAAGTCCCAGTGGGCAGTGACTCACAAAATGTGGTCCAGCCACCTTTCCAGCAGTCCATGCTGGTCCCTGCCAGCCAGTCTGTGCAAGGAGGCCTCCCAGCCGGGGTGTGCCCGTATACTACAGCATGATCCCACCAGCTCAGCAGAACAGTACGAGCCCTTCTGTGGGTTTTCTGCAGCCTCCTGGCTCTGAGCAGTACCAGATGCCTCAGTCTCCCTCTCCCTGCAGCCCCACAGATACCACAGCAGTACTCAGGAGTGTCACCTTCTGGACCAGGTGTGGTGGTCATGCAACTGAATGTCCCTAATGGACCCCAGGCCCCCCAGAATTCATCCGTGGTCCAGTGGAGTCACTGCAAATATTACAATGTGGACCAGCGAGTTCAGAAGCCTGGAGACCTGTACAATCCTGACGGTAAAGCCCAGGCCAATGCACAAATGGCCTACCCAGTCTCCAGCACCCTCTCCTGTCACCAGCCTCAGCAACATCTGCACTGGACTCGGGCCCCTGCCCGTCCTCACGCCATTCCCCGGGCCTGGGGGTCCTGCACAGGGTGATGGGCGCTACTCCCTATTGGGTCAGCCATTACAATACAATCTGTCCATCTGCCCTTCCTTGCTCCATGGCCAGTCAGCTTACACGGTGCACCTACACCAGGGACAGAATGGACTGAAGCATGGAAACCGGGGCAAGAGACAAGCACTCAAATTTGCCTCCACTGACCTGGGCACAGAAGATGTTGTGCTGGGACGGGTGTTGGAGGTGACAGACCTCCCTGAAGGAATCACTGGTACAGAGGCAAACAAACTCTTCACCCAGCTCGCCATGTCTGGTGCCAAGATCCAGTGCCTTAAGGATGCTCAGGGGCTGCCTGGTGCGGGTGGCAGGGACAACATTGGGACTGGAGAGAATGGCCACCACTCAGACCTCACTGCCTTGTACACCACAGTGCCTGTGTTCCCCAGACCCTTGGCTGCCCAGAATGCCTCCCTTCGCCTCAACAACTGTGTGAGTCGCTTCGAACTTCAAGTGGTCAAAAAGAACCTGAGGATCCTGGAGCTAGCAGGCTCCCAATGAATGGAGGAGGGAGGGACAGGCACAGGAGGAGTGGGGGCAGTGGAGGTAGCCTAAGCAGCTGACTGGGCCAGAGCCTGCCACCTCACAGCTGAAGAGAGAAGCAGACAGATTTCCAAACCAGCATGGGACTCCTTGCCAGGGATCTCACTTTCCCTGTTGGTCCCCTTCTGTCTTCCTCTCCTTTCCATCCTCTTCTACCTTTTTTATTATCTCTTCTCCCACCATGGAATTAATTTCTTTCATATTTTTTGGTCAAGTAGGGTTAAGAGGGTTCCACACTCCCCTCTTCTCCCATTTCCTCACCATTCCAGTCTCCCTTCCTCTCTGGTCTTCATGAATATATTTATATGGACAGAATTAAGAAAAGTACATTGATTTCTCTGCTCTCTGTCTTCCCTCATCTTCTCTCTCCAAACTCCACAGAGTTAAAACTTGGGACCCCCCTCCTTACCCAGAACACTGTATAGCATTCATTTGAGGTTTGTGCCACAGTAACAGACACAGTATTCAATTGTACGTACAGATGTTTGCTGGGTGTATTCACTGTACATTTTATTTAATCTGGTTTTTTGTTTGTTCAGGGAGTTAATGGGGGGAGGTTGGGTTTTGTTTATAAATATAAAAAAGCAAAAACCTGTAAAAAAAAGAATATCCAATTTTACAATAGCAGCCTGTTTTTAAAAAACAGATTTTCATGTCTAGAAAAATTGTAATGCACTGTTAAGGTATATCCTATAAAATGTAGGGACATTTGAGTTTTATTGATATAATTTAGGCATAGTAATTAAAACCTTAAATGTATTGGAAGCAAAACTACTTCTGTAAGTATATCAACTGTGAACCACAGAGACTAAAAGCTCAGAGGTCAACGTGTTCATTCTCTTATTATGTTCTTAAAGGGAAGTTTTAGCATGTGGTATACTGAGAACTTGATGACCGTAGGGTTATGTAACATAACTCAGGTTTATGCATAAATCACTAGAGAGCATGGGGGGCTTAGAGTATGCATTGCTCCCCATGTCCATGGAGACAACAAATCAATGCACAGAACTTTAGAAGGAGAATGTGAAATTGCTTAAGCAAAAAGGTATTTAACTGAACATTTCTGTTTCCTAAAATAATCTAGAAGACATTAAAAGTAGACAGAGAACAGTGTAAAAGAACAGCAAAACACGGAAAAAAATCTGATTACAAGTAAAATCTATAGTTTTTCCTACACGAGGAGCTTAATTTGACTACTTTGTCATTAATTCACTTCTCTCCTCTTTTTCAGCTACTTCTATCTCCCATCTTTCTATCATCTCTCCTCTCATCTTGTGTCCTCTCTACTCCTCTATTCCTCACCTCCTCTCTCCTCATCTGTTCTTTGCTCTAATCCTCTGCTATTGCTCTTGCTACCCAGGACCAAGTACTGGGGTTCAGAGATTCCTCTTCAGGGAAAGAAGGCTGGAGTTTATTAATGAACTCCAGAAATTTCATCTATAAATGGTTTCCTGCTTTAACTCATTCTGCCAGCAACCAAGTTCACAGAATTTCTGCAATCAAATGTTGCTCCTCATTCCAAGACATCAAACTTTTTATACATTTATCAAAACAGAATATAATGGAGGTTGCCAGGATACATTGATATTTACAAGCTAGTAAGGTATATGAGATTAAATTCTAATACTAATTACTTATCCTAATTCTATAGTCTTCACTGACTTCTAGGAATAAAGAGATACTCAAGTGGCCTACATGCTTCAAAGTGTGAAGTATTACATTGGCTTTTCTGGACTTGAAAGACACACAGTGCCCCAGGAGCCGTGGACTCTATCTTGAAAAACTGATGATGCATTCCTCTCATGGAGGCTAAACCAGGCTAACTCAAGGATTCTCCAAAGAAGACAACAGTTGTCACAGCAGTAAAATGAGAAAAGGACAGTAAAACCCATGGTAACCAGAATATTCCCAGGATGGGTGGACACATCTGTTTTATTTTATTTTATTTTTATCTTTGAGAATGTTCATTTTACATGAAACAGTGTCAATTAGGGCTTTTCATACAAGATTCTTTTCACTGAGCACATTTCCCTCATACTTATCAGCTATCCTTTTCTTGTTTTTTTAGTTCCGCATTATATATTATTATATATTATATATGTATCATATATATGTGCAACCATAATTTTATGTATCCTTATAACATCTGTGAACAATAAAAGGAACAGAATATGTGTTTCTTTCTTTTCATTTCTCTTTTCTTTCTTTCATTCCTATATTTTTGAGCCTAAGTCTTTCTAAATTTCTCTTGCTGTTCTGGAACTCAATACATAAGCCAGGCTGGCCTTGAACTAACAGATCTGCAAGCCTTGTCTCCTGAATGCTTGCGTTGAATGTATTGGCCACCATACCAATCCTGTAATTGGTTTGTCCATGAAAGACTTTATTAATTTAATGTAATTCTCTCTTTTTATCGATTTTCCTACCAGCAACATATCTTTGTCCTAGTTAATGGTTGAAAGAAGTAAGTGGACAAGGTAATTAACTGCTTCCTATGTTCATAAATATGGATTAGTATAAATGTCAGCCCTCATCAAGGAAGCTTCTTTTGGCACCCTATAGGGATTAACACACAGGCCCACAATCTCTCTAATGTGCTAAGAAAAAGAGACTCTGGAGGGGCCAGGTAGTGGTGGCACATGCCTTTGGCACAGCACTTGGGAGGCAGAATCAGTCCTCTGTGAATTCGAGGACTGCCTGGTCTACAGAACAAGTCTCAGGAGAGGCTCCAAAGCTACACAGAGAAACCCTGTCTCAAATAACCAAAAAAAGAATGTGACTCTAGATGGATCATCTTTAATTGGGACATCCATATGATTCCTTTTCCTTTAAATATGCAGGGATAATCTTGAAAGAAGAATTAGAAAGAGTGTAAGAACCAGAGGTGGTAGATGATTTCAAGGAAACAAGTTTTGTCCAGAATAAACAGGGCATCTGCACATGTGAACTTACTAATTAGGACAGTATGCACAAAACCTGTACAAAATCAACCAGACAAAATTCAAGGACAGTGGATGAGGTGAGTTTGTCACAGTGTTAGCTGAAGAGCTATTGTCCACAGATGGCTTCTGGGAGAGGAAGTGTTAGATTTCTTTGAGAATTAAACATTTAAGAGGCTAAAAATGCTTTCATAAGTGTCCCTGAATTTGGCACATACTAGCATTGCTAAGTAGACTCAGTGTTTGTTTGTTTGTTTGTTTTTTGGGGGGAACATATGAAATTTAAAGAGAATAGTGGTGGGAGGATATAAAAAAGAAATTGGAAAGGAGATAATGTGAGTGCACTTGTCTATAACTCATATGCATCTCTAAAACTCTCAATGATAATTTTAAGTAATAAACGTTATAAATATTTTTAATAAAACTAAATTGATTTATGTTGAAGATATCAGTGAAATCTGAAACGCAGTGAGACAAAGAAACTTCTCTTAACTTCCTTACCAAAATGACCTCAAAGTTTCTAACACTTTCCACAGGATGCTAGGTTATCCTTTAGGGATCATAAAAACTCAATGTCTCCAAAAATTGTCTCTGTGGAGATAGTCACAGGAAACTATTAAGAGTCTTTGTTACTTGGCCTCTGAAAAAAGTTTCGTAGATGATTTTGTCTCCCAAAGCAAGCACTGTCAATGCTACTACAGATGAAGTGAAAACTGCGATTCTGATGGGAGATGAGGTCATACACCTCCAACTCAAGTTTGAGATTTATCTTTTATAGAACTAGTATTTACGAGTCAGGATCTGCCCATTGAACCCTCATCCTGCAGATGTGTGAAGTCAGGTGAGTACTTTGTGTTTCAGTAGGTGTGGAGAGCCAGCAAAGGAGAGAGACCTGAGTAAATGCTCATGTCTTGTAATAGGAATTTAGGGTAGAAAGTGACCCATGGAAGAAGAGAGAAGGCTGACGAATAATTCCACAACTAAGAAGTGAGTGAGAAAGACAGAAGTTTTCTTAACCTCTGTCAATCCCTATTGGTTCTTACTTTAAATGCTCCACTGAAGGGTGGCTGTGGGTACACCAGGATAATGCAGGCCATGTGTGAATGTGTTTAGGGACTATTGTAATCAGTCAATGTGATAATTGACCTTATCCTCATGATGTATTGACTATTTTTAAAGTATTAGTATTATAGGTGAACTTATCATGGTTTCATGCACAAAGTGGACATTAAAATGGAAATACAAGAAACATATATCCCTGAGAAGATGCAGGATGTAAATATGTTTATGTAGTAAAAAAAGTGTTATGTGACACTACATTTATCATCTGGTTATAGAAGCAGTAACTGAGTCTCTATTGAATGACTGTTGGTTAGATGATTGGTTTGAAACCTCCCCCCCACTCTTGAACTTGGAAAGATAACACAGAATGGAAGGTACAGAATAAATATTGGGCAATGACAACCAGGGCCATATGTGTTCTCAGTTATCTCTTACTCTAATGTCAATCAGAATCAGATGCCATTTTTCTCTCACTGTTTATTGTTCCCACTAATGCAACTCAGAGCCTGTGCTTGAAGGCCAGGGCTCTACCACTCACCTGTGATTTTATCCACACTAGTGCTATATGGCATTGGGCCATATTTTAGGTTTCAAGTATTATGATTATTTTTTATTATCTGTCATGCATCACCTCTATTTGACTGCATCATGAATTTAATTGTAATATATAATTCAATGTAAGAATGTTCAAATAAGCCAATTGTGGTGGTGTATACATTTAATCCCAGAACTTGAGAAGCATCAGTAGGTACACCTCTGTGAGTTTTAGACAAACATTATCTACATATGGAGTATCAGGGTAGCCATTGCTACATAATGATGCCTTGACTTGAAAACAACAAAAACAAAAAAGCAAATATATGCAGAATTTTAAGGGAATTGTTTTAGAAACTTAATTTTCTTCTCATGCTATTATTTATTAATCATATGTTAGTATTTCTTGTTGTATTTTGTACAGAGTAAATGTTAGTAATTCCTTTGTAATTACCACTATAGCCTTTGTCTCTGAAATAGTAACCATGCATATTTCTGGTGTCCTCATGAACACAAGGTCTACCTCATAATTGTGAAATTAAATTGGGAGATGGGATATGTTTCTATCATGCCAAACCACACATAGAACTCTATTTCATTAAAATCTCTAAAACCTTGGTTTTCTAAAGCTTGACTTTCACAAGAGAAACATTCGTTGGAGTCTAGTAGATACAGCTAAAACCAATAATGTTAGATTTCCAAGACTCTCCATCTATGTGGAATTCTATTATGTGTACATTGATTAATTGATCAAGGCCAATACTGAGCACATGTGTGTCATATGCAGCTTGATGCTACTGAGACCTTTACTAAATTATAAACTCCAAATTTCTTCAGTGACAAAAAGAAATTTATGTAGGTTGTTGTGGTTTGAATAGGTATGGCCCCAATCAACTCAAGGTGTTTGAATACTTGGGCAATAGGAAGTGGCACTATTAGGAGGTGTGGCATTGTTGGAGGAAGTGGGTCACTGTGGAGGTGGGCTTTGAAGGTATCATATACTCAGTCTACATGCCTGATGGCTGCTGGTAACAATGACTTTATCAGAGGTACAGCAGATGGCAATTAAATTTCAGATATTAACCCACCAGATAAATTATTCTCTGATCAGGAACTCCATTTTAAGCAAGGATTATGGAACCACAAACTCTGAAAACTGATTTGTTCTGCCTGTAATTTCACATATGAAAAACAGCCATTGAATCTTCCCATTACTGTGCATTTTCATGATTACATCTTAATCTTTTGAGCATTTATTCTGTGTACTGTCTAAAGATGGCTTCTCATTAAACTGTGTAATTTTGATGAATAGAAAATATACTAGGCTATGCTTCATGACTTGGTCTCTTGTTCCATAAGGACAGTAAGGGTCTTAGGCCTGATTTTTTTTATCATTAGCTCAGACTAACATAGAAAGGGAATGTCTCCCTAGTTCTAGACAGGTACATACAATTAGCAGATTTAAAACCTCAGATCAAATTCAAAGTAGACTAGATGCCCCTGCAAATGAATTTGTAAGGTTAACCTCCACAAGGATAAATTCCAATATGCTTAAATGAAGAACCAAGGGCAAGTACAATCCAACTTTGGTACCAATTCCCTGCTTGCTAAAAGTCTGACTTATAAAGATTTAACTCACTCCAAAAAATTCCTCAGCAGCTTGATTCCATGGTTTCTCACTCTCCTCAAATGTAACTTTTTATGTTGTCTTCCATTAGATGTGTATATGGGTTTGTAGAACAAAAGAATGATCATCAGTACATGTGTAAGTCTTATTCCCTCAGATAAATAAGAATTATTCCTAAATTCTGCTAATCAGAAGGCATTCTTTTTATCACCCTGGGGCAGTCCTGGGAGCTGGTCTCACCTGCTGCAAAACTACATCCAGTGTGTGTGGGACTCACTTCACTTCATGTAGCCTGTAGACCAAGAAGTAGAACTCTCAACTACCTCTTGAGCAACATGTCTGCCTGCACTCTACCATGATTCCCACCAAGAAGATAATGGACTAACCCTCTGAAACAGTAAGCCAGCCCGAATTAAATGTTTTCTTTTATAAGGGTTGCCATGGTCATGATAGCTCATTATAAGAATAGTAACCCACTAAGACCAAAACTGGTACCAGGGACTGGAGCATTACTGTAATAGGCTGGACCATGCTTTCCTTTGGAGGAATTTGGATTTATGACTATGAATTAGAAAGGCAGTTGAGTGTTTTAATGGCCATCCATGTAGGAACATGGAAGACAGTGGTGCTTAGGGTGATTTGAATTGTGATGAGTTCTGGATTAATTTCCTTTTGCCTAGTATTGACTCTACCATGTCATTATATATATATATATATATATATATATATATATATATATATAATTGCATATATATGGAATTTGAGGAGAAATGGAGCACCAGAAAGTATAATGGAGCTCAGTCCTGTGATCAAGGAGATAAAAAAGTTTAAGGAATGGAATAAAGGGGGTGGTGAACTTAGGAAAGTTTCCCACATTGCTAAGTTTCCAACTTGTGAAAAAAAAATAAGAGAAAGCTTAGAGGTATGTGTGGTGTTAATGCCTTTAATCCCCACATGCCAAGGTTGAGGAAGAGGCATGTGAATCTCTGAGTCTGAGGCGAACCTGGTCTCAGAACAAATTCCAAAACAGCTCGCAGGAGGCAGTGAAGAAAACCATTGAAAACAAAACTGATGAATGTGTAATTTTAAGATATTTGAGTTCAATGACAGAATGGTCTACAGAAAAAGTTCTAGGATAACAAAGCTTCTCCAGAGAAGGAAACCATGGAACACAGAATGCTGGTGAAGATGTAGTTGAAAAAGCGGGCATGTTTCTGCCCAGACAGCAGTAGAACTTGACAGCTTTGGCTATGTGGTCCTGACATTAAGGTCAAGGATGAAAGAAATAGGTAGTGTAATCCCCATCTAAATCAAGGGAAGCCACTGAGGCCAGGAAAGTTTCAGCCAGTGGTGTGGCCCACATTGAGACCCATCTCGGCCACTGTGTGAAGCTGTAAAGTTGAAGCCTACTTTACCTTGGAGATACCAAGATGTTGGAGATGCCAGAATCATGGGATACCCACAGAGGGGAGCTGCTAACAGGGAGTAGAACTAGCGCAAGGGAGAGATGTGTTTTGCAATGAACAAAGTTGAAAAGACTTGGAGATCTGAAGAACACTTTGACATTAGACATGGAGATAAAGAGATTGGAGTTTGAACAGCTTGATTTTGGTCTTGCATTGATACAGTATTTCCTCACTACCCTACATTTTCTCCATTTTGGAAGAGTAATTATGACCTGTGCCATTGTATGTTGGAAGTATGTGGTCTTTTTTGAAAATTTGATATTACTATAAACTAAGTTACAGCTAATCAATTGCATGACTCTCAAAGGAGATTTTGAACTCTGCACTTCTAAACATTATTGAGATTGTGATAGACTTTGGGGACTTTTAAATTTGAACTAAACGCATTTTGAATTGTTATATCAACAAGCCTTTGAGGGAAGGGAGTAGAATGAAGGTATTTGAATAAATATGAACCCTATAGACTTATGTGTTTGAATGCTTGGCTCATAGCTAGTGACATTATTAGGATTGTGGCCTTGTTGGCGTGGTGGTGACCTTGTTGCAGGAAGTGAGTCACTGTGGGGATGGACCTTGAGGTCTCATGTGCTCCAACTATGTCCAGTGTAGAACTAAGTTCACTTCTTTTTGCCTGTCAATCAAGATGTAGAACTCTCAGCTACCTCTCCCACACCATGTCTCCCTACATGTTTCTTGCCATGAAGACAATGAAATCGGTTTCTGAAACTGTAAAACAATACCAATTAACTGTTTTCTTTTATAAGAGTTGCCTTTGTCATGGTGTCTCTTCACAAAAGTAGAAGCACTAACAAAGACATGTTATTCTTATGACATGGTTATTCGTATGCAGCTTCGTATTTGATTAAACTAAGCAGATGTAACTAGTTTCCTAAAATGTTCACAGTGACATTCACAAATGAAGCTAGGCTATGAAGTTCTTGGTTTATCTATAATCATGTCCAAGTTTGGTATTTGAATACTACTTTTTTCACTTTGTATTTTCTTTTTGTATTTATTTATCTTAAAAAGTAGCTGATTTATTTTTGACTTTTTAATATTTACTCTTTGGTTGACCCAAACCTTCTCCCCATTTCCTGCTCTTATTCCAGCATAGCTGTTTTGCAATCATTATTTCTCCATCTTTACTCATATCATATATGTTTTCTTACCTTCACCAGCCTCTTATAGAGGTTCTTTTTCACCATAAAATGGATTCTTTTCTAGTTTTCTGGGCCCAACACATTCATATCACATAAACACACATTTCTAAACAACTATAAGTAATGAAACCATGCTGAGAAAGAGTGTATGCTACTGATTTCTGGGCCTGTATTACCACACTTAATAGAATACTTTCCATTATTTTGCTGTAGCCATTTCCTAGGGTGTTCTACAGTGCCAGTGCATGGAGAAGGGGAGACTGCTAGCATCTGGCAGTTCCAATCGTCTCAGCTCATCTACTCACTTTGCTTTAACTTCTTCAGATTCCAAGATTCACTGCCAAAATTTTTTTCCCTAGTTCTTGATTGTTCAGCTGACCATCCTCACATGGCTAAGGAGTATGTGGAGTAACAGTGTCCTCCCTAGGACTGCTTGGTTCAGCCTGGTACTGATTCCCAGCTGCTTCTGCCTACTTCTTCAAGGGGACCTCACCCTACTAAAGAGGATTTCATGTGCATACTCCTGCAGGAATAAAATATGGTGTCCTGGTCTGGTGTGTGTGTGTGTGTGTGTGTGTGTGTGTGTGTGTGTGTTTGTGGTGTGATTTTCATAAAGCTAGTTCTTAATGCGATATAAATTGTGTCTTGGATCATCATTCTAATGCATTACCTGCTTTACTAATTTTTTAGATATTGCTGCTACAGAGTAAAGATCTAAACACCACTCAGCATGATCACAGTCAAAATTAAGAGTCTGTATTAAGAGGGCTTGGTGACTACCTGGAAAGAAACAGTTCTTACAAAGCAGCTTCAAATACACTTGACAAGGAGCTGCTATGGGCAAAAATGGCAAAAAAAAAATGTATCCTTATTGATGGTTGGAAGGAGAAAGTAATGCAAGAAAGAAGATTAACAGAACCTGGAAGTAGGCAATAATTTGCACATTTTGAACCCACAGTTTCTAGAACAGGTTCGAATATTTTGCAAGGGACGTTTATAAAGGGGATAGAAAAAGGGTATTAGTTTCAGGTTAACACAAAGATGGCTCCACCCATGTTAAGATGGAGGAAAACTTAGCTGCTGTCAAGACAATGCGTCTATTCTTGGTGGTATTAAAAGTTCTCATTACATTTCTAATGAGTCTATGTGAAATATACATTTAGAATTGAAATATTTAACATTGGTTGTCATTATTAAAGTTTATTTATTTCATACCATGACTATCAAATCAATATATTTTAGAAGTTTTACATCATGTTTGTTTGTATGGGCTGTCACTTTTTATTGTTTCTCACAGGCCAACACGATGTTGTCCTACACGACCATTTTCTCTGAAACTTAATGTATCTCATTCCATCAATTTTTACATTCTGAGTTATTGAGCAACCTCACAGTAACATACATAGGAAGTAACTACTCCTGTCAAAATTTTGGGATGAGGTCTCTTTAAGTGGTCAGGGCTCATGTTTATCTCCTGAGATTAAAAACTCTCTGCTTCAGTCTCTGAGTTGGTGCATGAATTAAAGGCTTCTTTTACCAATCTAGGCTGCAAATAATTGTCATTATTAATAGCCTGAGAAACAGCAAGGCCATATTCCAAAGGAAATTTTGCTGAATGACAAAATGAATTTATGTAATCTGGTAATTAGAATCATTTTCTTATCACAAATTACGACTGGAATTCTGGGAAATCTCTCTCTTATGTTCAACTATCTAGTCCTTTACTACAGAGAATGCACATTAAAGCCCACAGATTTGATTCTCATACACCTAATGGCATCCAATGCCTTGGTCATTCTCTCTGCAGGAGTGCCCCACACAATGGCCGTTTGGGGATTGAAGCAATTTGTGAATAATTTGGATGCCAGCTCCTATTGTACATTCAAAGATTTGGGCGAAGTGTGTCCATTGGCAACACTTGCCTCCTTAGTGTCTTCCAAGCCATCACCATCACTCCAAGGGGATTCTGTTGGAATGATCATAAATTCAAAGCTGCAAAGTACATTGGCTGCTCTATTGACCTTCTCTGGGTCTTGTACATGTTGATAAATTTCATTTTCTTTGTGTACCCTTTTACTGAAAGGAATAGCAAAAATGTGACAAGAACACGAGATTTTGGATACTGCTCCATTGTAGGTAGTGATGAAATCAGTGGCTCACTCTATGTAGCATTGCTTTTGTGTCCTGAAATCTTCTTTTCTGTGATGATCACCTGTTCCAGCAGCTCCATGATTATCATTCTGTACAGACACAAGCAAAATATCCAACACATCCGCAGCACTATAGGTTCTAGCAGAACCTCCCCTGAGTCCAGAGCCACCCAGAACATCCTGGCATTGGTGGCTACCTTTCTGGTTTTTTATACCCTCTCCTCCATCTTAAAAGGCTGCATTGCTTTTTTTCATAATCAAAATTGGTGGCTTGTGAACATCATCCGCTTCACTTCTCTATGTTTTCCATCTTTTGGACCCTTTATTCTTATGAAACATTATTCCATTCTATCTAGATTTTGTTTGGTCTGGATGAGGAATAAAACCTCTTCATCTTGTTTTAAGTATTTACATGCTATGTTTTGCTTCATATCTGGTTGTTTACTCCCCCATCACACTCAAAAATTAAATTCAGAATGTTAAGACTGTAACACCTAGTCTTTCTATTATTAACCAAAATGAGTATGGGAGTTTTGTCATCTGCTTGAATCAGCAGACTGGATGAGCTGAGATCCATTACATTCTTGAACTTGCAGCTGGGAGACTCCTCCCAGTGCCCATATGATGTTTGAAGGAGCCAGCAAAAACTGTTGTAAATAAATCTGCCCATCTTGTTGCTTTCCTCCTGTCAGGGCATCATGACTGCTTGATGAAGT
>CABHPQ010154708.1:3599-51279 GCA_902168405.1 Peromyscus aztecus | reverse complement strand
TTAAGAACATCCCAGGGAGTTTCTTATTATGTTTGTAAATTATATTTCCCATACAAGTAGACCTGGGGAGGAAGCCCAAGGCAATTAGAAGTCCAATTAGCCTTGACCCAACAATTTTGGAACTCAGCTGACTATACTGGCCAAAAACCGGAATGTGCACTGTCCTGCCTACCCTAATCAAATATCACTTCTGTTTGCTCATCTTCCTCAAGCCTCAAACAGCTTGGGAAACTTACAGAAATGGTTGTTAATACACATGCTCACCAAAAGATGAGCAGCAGTGTGTTCACCAGAACACTGCTTACAATAACCACAAAGTGGGTGTTCAAACGGCAGGATAAGCTAAGGTATGATCACACAATGCTGATCACACAGCAGTGACAAGTCACAAAAGTACTGCCATTTGCAAAGCAATGGAAGAATGGAACAAACATGTTGAGCCAAACAGCCCATCCACGAGAGTTACTATCAAGTGAGTCTATTTCTCTAAGTTCCTCTACAGCGATAGGTTTCAGAACAGTGATGATTTTTAAACAAGAAAGGGTGATTATTCAGAAGAGACTGTCCTGGAGATTGAGACAGTTCCATTGTGGAATCTAGAGCTAGTCACACAGGAGAAATCACTTTGTCAAGAAAGCCTAAAAGTGTACAATCATTGCCTGTGATCACTTAAAAAGAAACGAAGGTCAGCGTTAAAATTTGCCCTCTCCCTGCTGGGGATGGAATTAGAAGATGGGACCTGTGTGAGGGCTCACTGAATTCTAGCATTAACCAGTTTTCTATCTACTCTGGCCATCACTGGACCACCGTGGCCAACTTGGGAGCATGAACAGTGAGGAGAATTTCAGTTTGAAGAATCCCAGGAGGCAATGACCTAAGCATCTTCTTGGAATGGCCTGGAGCAAGGCAAACAGAGCCAGTACATCAGGCACAGGAGTTCTGCCCAAAATGACGAATCAAAGTGTAACTCACTGTCTTATTCCAAGCAGATGTTTAAAAACTGACGTTGGTCATTTTTATCCTTCAGAACAATAAACGTGCCTATCAAGTAATCCACATATACTTAAGTAGCATCTAATGTGCTCTTTTAAAAACCCAATACTTAAACATATTATCAGGCAGAGAGGCTCCAAAATAGTTTAGAAAGCTGGATAAGAGGTATTGGCATATGTTTTATCTAATAAGCCAAGATAAGCTAAGTTATAAGAGATGTGACAAGAGATTTATTGAAACTAAATTATGTATGATAAGCAGCCAAAAAAGACACTGGCTCTTACTAGCTAAAGTCTGGAGTTGATCCTCCAATGCAGAGTAGCAGTTGTGTTTGGAGAACAGAGAAAATATGATCAGATTGCCAGATCGCATCTGGGAATTGTGGTGATATTGTGTTCCCCAAAATATTGTGCACCCTAATAAACTTATCTGGGGTCAGAGAACAGAAGAACCACTAGATATAGAGGCCAGAAAATGGTGGCACACACGCCTTTAATCCTATTACTTGGGAGGCAGAGATCCATCCGGATTTCTGTGAGTTTAAAGCCACACTGGAAAGAGCCAGGCATGGTGACTCACACCTTTAATCCCAGGAAGTGATGGCAGAAAGCAGGAAGGTATATAAGGCATAAGGACCAGGAACTAGAGCTGGTTAAGCTTTCAGGCTTTCAAGAAGCAGTTCAGCTGAGAGCCATTCAGATATGAGGACACAAAGGCTTCCAGTTTGAGGAAACAAGATCAGCTGAGAAGTTGGCCAGGTGAGATTAGCTGTGGCTTGTTCTGCTTCTCTGATCTTCCAGCATTCACCCCAATAACTGGCCTCAAGTTTGATTTTATTAATAAGACCATTTAAGATTCGTGCTACATCTTAACAAATTTAGAGTGGGCAACCACAGCACTACCATGTTGAGACCTCCTTCCCTACTGGGAAAGATCCAGCTGGCCCTGTGCTGTGAGTAGATGCCCTCTGCTACACCTGACCCCAGGGCCACCCACATCACAGTGCCAAGAGCACCGGTCCTCCTTCCCAGGGAAGAATCTGGACATTTGCTTCAGGGGGGTAAAGGGAAGCAGTGCAGATGCAGGGCGAGACAAGTGGTACTTATCTGAGAACAACTTTGCTGTGTTCTCTCTCTGATCTTGCAGGCTTCTTTAGCTTTTAATGGTTGGGGGTCAATATGAGATCATGGAGAGATCCAAACCCAGCTAAGCTATCTTCAACAGCACCTTTTCTCTTATAAGGTTACACCTTAAATAATCAGAGATCATCCAACAAGTCAACGCGCGCTACATCATGCGACTTGATGCTCCTCCTCCTCGTGCTGCTTTTCCTGGAATAGCAGAAGCAGTCAGCTGGGATTCATCCTAACTCACATTGGGCAGTGGGCTGCAGAACCCTTGAGACATGCATTCACTGTGGCTCCTAGAACAGCTATGCTGGCAGCTGCCTGTAGAAAACTATCTTATATTTTGGAAGGGACAACAAGACTGGGATTTGAAGACCTTGGTGGCTTAGTGTGGCACTGGCAGATGCATAACTGATTTACCTCACCGAGTGGTTACTGAAGAAAGTTCTCCACAGCAGCTATGCCCTCTAGCTTCAAAAGCAAGCTCATTTTAGAAGAACCAATCCTGGGGACAATCCCTGAAGAGCTAGTACTAACTTTAGCATGTCATATTTATGTTGGGAATTAGGCAACAAACATGTAAGGTGATGTGTGTAGAGCTCCTCTATTCAATGAGAGGGTTTCAGGATCACTAATGTGAACAAGTATGTACCATGGTGAAGATTCAGTTAGAAATCACAAGGCATATGTGGTGTAAATAAAGTTTGCAAATCACTGGGCTTGTTTATCCTGCAAGCCTATTGCAATTCAGTATAATTAATCTGAAAGAGGCAATTAGCTAGAACACATTGGTGATATTGAGGTACTCAAGCACATAAAAATACCACTGAGGGCTGCAGAGATGGCTCTGTGGTTAAGAGCACTGGCTGTTCTTCCAGAGGTCCTGAGTTCAATTCCCAGCAACCACATGGTGGTTCACAACCATCTGTAATGAGATCTGGTGCCCTCTTCCAGCCTGTAGGGACACATGCAGGCAGAACACTGTATGCATAATAAATAAATAAATCTTAAAATTAATACCAGTGAAAGGAAAAGAAATATACTGAAATGAACAAGTAAATATCAACTATAGATTTAGAACAAGAAAAATAGTTTATGTAGCACATGACGAGATGACACTTGTGTCCTTTGACAGACACCTGCCCCATCTTCCTCTAGTAAAACCTTCTCTCCTGCTTCTGTTAGCCACCATTCCAGTGTCTGCAGCTATGGATTTAACCTTGAAGAATTCTCCACATAAGTGAGCTCATAAAGCATTTAGGTTTATGTTTCTAGGCTATTTCACTTAGTATATTTTTATCCAGGGATCATTCTTAATGTCCAACATGCCAGGATCTCTACTCTTAAGGCTCTATAACATCCCCCATTCTCCCTCTTATACACACACACACACACACACACACACACACACACACACACACACATATGCACTCAGGCTTTCTTATCCCTCCATTTCTTCATAGACACTTGGGTTGTTTCCATGTCTTTTGTATTATGACAATTGTTGCAAAAATTATGAAGACATCCATGTCTTCAACACACTGAGTTAGTTGTAGTTATATGTTTAGGAAATACACACACACGCACACAACAACAACAACAACAACAACAAGTGTAAAGAAAAGAGGTCATTAATTTGAGAGGGAACAAAAGGAAGGAATACATGGAAGAGATTAGAGGGAGGAAAGGGAAGGGTGAAATTATGAAATTATATTTTAATTTTTAAAAAAATTAAAGATCACTTGTATGAGATAATTTACAGCTGTGAACAGTGCCCACTGGGCAGGTGGTCCTGGATTGTATAATAGAGCAAACTGAGCGAGCCATGGGGAGCAGGCTAGTAAACAGCACCCCTCCATGATCTCTGCTCTAGTTCCTGTCTCCATGCCCCTGCCTTGAGTTCCTGCCCTGACTTCTCTTCCAGAAGGACTTTGATCAGGATGTGTAAGTCAAACAAGCCCTTCCCTTCCTAAGTTGCTGTTGGTCTTGGTATTTACTACAGCAGGAGAAACCTAATGAGGACAAAGATAAGCACCACAGAGCGGACAATTGCTGTGAGTGACGTCACCATGTTGTTTAGGAGGACTGTGGAAGGAGCTTGAAGATGAGATAAACTCTTTCCTCTCCAAGTCACTTTTGGTCATGGGGTTTGTCACAGCAACAGAAACCTAAGCAAAATGTGGGAGAGATTAATAACAAAGGTCTCAAGCAAAGGTGAGTGGAAAGTAGGTGGCATGAAAGTGAACAGATGGGAAGAACCCACATGCAGAATAAAAATCATTGCCATTGACACACGGTTACGGTTAAACTAAGACTTTCTAATGTGTACCTTTAAATTCGGATAAAATTGGCTGAAGAGAGCAATAGGAAAGTTTGAGGAGAAAAGAGCCGGGGCAAGTGCATTCAGAAGAACACCTGTGTTGAACTAGGGATCACATTTCTATATCCTGGCTTAGCCAGATTTCCGGAAATGTTGTCACCCAGTGGTCACAAATCACTAAGGAGAAGCTGCGGCCGCGACCCAGTTACAAACAGTGGTAGGACCATGGAGGCAGAGAATATGTCATGATAAGATAAAAAGGGAGATTATGGAATCTACTTTTAAAAAGGAGCTACTTGTTTTAAATAAGATAAGTAATGAAAATTTTTTGTCTGAATTTGTCAAATGTTACTGGCCTGGACATTGTTAATATATATAATGGAGTTTTTTATCTGAATCTGTCAAATGTTACTGGACTAGACATCGTTAATGTAATCTTGACTGTGTATATTGTATATACTTATTGGATATATTTTTTCTTGTATTAGTTATAAGCTTTTTTTAATTTTATACAAAAACAGGGGAAATGTGGTGGTATTGTATTCCCCAAAATACTATGCACTCTAATAAACTTATCTGGGGTCAGAGACAGAACAGCCACAATATTAAACATAGAGGTTAGGCAGTGGTAGCACACGCCTTTAATTCTAGCATTCCAGAGACAGAAATCCATGTGTTCAAGGATAAAGCCAAGCATGGTGACTCACGCCTTTAATCCCAGGGAGTGGTGGTAGAAAGCAGAAAGGTATGTAAGGCGTGAGGACCAGAAACTACAAGCATTTGGCCTGGTTAAGCATTCAGGCTTTTGAGCAGCAATTCAGCTGAGACCCATTCTGGATGAGGACTCAGAGGCCTCCAGTCTGAGGAAGCAAGACCAGCTGAGGATCTGGTGAGGTGAGATAGCTGTGGCTTGTTCTGGCTCTCTGACCTTCCAGTGTTCACCCCAATAACTGGCCTCAGGTTTGATTTTATTAATAAGAGCTGTTAAGATTCATGCCACAACATAATTCTTCCAACAAGGCCATACCTACTCCAACAAAGCCACACCTGCTAATAGTGCTACTCCTTATGAGCTAATGGGGGCCAATTACATTCAAACTACCACATTCTACGCAATGGCCCCCATACGCTTGTAACAATGTTATAACGCAAAATGCATTTAGTCCAACTCCAAAAGTCCCCGTAGTCTACCACAGTCTCAGCCAGGTTTTAAGGTCCAAAGTCTCTTCTGAGAGTCATGCCAGCTCTTAACTGTAATCCCCTATAAAATCAAAATCAAAAAACAGATCACATACTTCCAACATACAATGGCACAGGATATACATTACCATTCTAAAACATAGGAAAGGAAGCACAGTGAGGAAAAACTGGACCAAAACAAGACCGAAAACAAGCTGGGCAAACTCCAAACTCTGCATCTCCATGTCTGATGTCAAAACACTCTTCAGATCTCCAACTCCTTTCGGGTTTGTTGACTGCAGCAGACTTCTTTCTCTTGGGCCCCTCCCCACAGTAGGTATCCCAGACAGAAAGAGGGCCAAGGAACTAGCAGAGCTCCTTGATACCCTGCCTTTGCTTCTCGTTCTTACCTGTTTCTGCTACACCTTCTTTTGCTGACACCAGAACTCATCTCCTTCAGTTTTTCATTGTGGACTGAAGACCAAAGACTCCAAGAATTTCTACACCTTCAGCAGCATCAGATTAGGATTGCTAAGGCATCCAGCTCTCTGGACTGAAAAATACTGTGCCCCTGGAATGTCCAGTGTGCAGACAACCACTGTTGGACTACCCAACCCCTATGGTATAAGTCAATCTAACAGACTCTCTTTTCCAATACACATGTACATTCTATCACTTCTATTGCTCTAGAGAACTCCAAGACATCTCGTTTACTTTTGTTGAGGAACTTTGTGTGCATGTTTCTAGAAATAATAGCTTGTAATTTTTTTCTTTTTTAGGAGGGCTGTTGTCTGACTTGGGTCCTGGGAAGTCCTGAACTCTGAACTTATTCCATGCAGCTTGTATTTTCAGGATCTGATCCTGTAGAATTATTTCTTCTCTAATGAAATCACCTGTCTGATTTGTTTCTTTTGTGTTGACTGCTTTATGTAGCTCTTGCTTTTCTTTCTAGCAAATTATATTATTGATTTAACGCCTCTTGGCATTTCTAAGTAGTATGTTTTTATCATTTTAATACAATTTATTTCTATTTTACCTACTTACATAAATTGTTCTATCACTTTCAGTCAGTCTGATATGTTTCTCATTATTTCCTTTACAGTTTCTTTGACTCATATACTACTAAATATATTTTGTCTAATTTCCTAGTATTTGGTGGTGTCTAATTAAATTAAATTTGGGCTAAAGAATATATATTTTATAATTCTTAATATTTTAAGCATATGCAAGCTTCTTTTCATGACCTGGTAAATCTTTCTTGGTGAATGGACTCTCACACTTAGAAACAATGTGTCTTCTGTAATTTCTGATGATATAGTCTATGAGATCCATTTGTTCACACTGTTCTGAACTTTAGTGCATTTTCTGTCTAGTTGTTATAGCAACTACAAAAGGGGACTTATTAATATGCCCAACTATAAATTTGTATGTATCTATTTGAACTTTCATTCCTGTTTCATTTTTGCTTAAATTTTATTTCATTTTGACAAATTATAATCATATATAGTTAGTTACATGGTGATATACATGGATATTTGTACCTGTGGCTAAACCTACCAACTGCAGTCAATACTTATATTATTCCTTCTGTTCAATTGCAGTATTGGCTCTTTTTCCAACATCTTCCATTGCTCTCCTGCCTCAGCCTCTGGTGGCCACCATTCTGTTTGCTGTTTCTGTGAGACTGAACAACTGGGTTCATTGAATCAGAGACATGTTCATGTATTTTGAATCTCTGTTATGTCTTCTTGGTAGACAGCAACATTTTAATGAATAATAATATAATAAAATAAATAAATAACAAATCTGAATATGACAAAACAATCAAACAAGAAAAAGAGCCAAATATAAAGCACAGGAAATGCACATAGAAGCAGAGACACACACACATATAGAAGTTGTTCACAAACACACAGGAATCACATAAAAACCCCAAACCAGAAGCCATAATATACACACAAATGACCTGTAAGATAAAAAATAAAATAAAATTTTTAAAAAGCCCTGACTTCACTTTTATATTAGTTTTTAACAGTTTTTGACAACCCCATGGGTTTCTATAATGTATTGTGACCATATTCATCTCCTATTACCTTCTCTTATCTTCCTCCCACACCTGCTGACCCCACTCACCTTCCCACTCCTTTCATGCACATTTTAATGCAGGCCTTGTGCAGGTACTCACAGGTGCTGTATGTTCCATTGCAAGAGCCACATCCTATCCAGTGGGCGGCACTGCACGGCATTCTTTTCCACCCTCTAGCCCTAATAATCTTCACAATCCCCTCCCCTGGTGTCCATTCGTGCTATTTTTTATTTCCCTGGAATATTTTTTCTAAAACAAAGTTATTTTCACATTAGCATATCCTCTTAAGCTTTGCTTGATTGCTGCTTGCATGGCATATCTGTTTTGCTCTTTCGCTTTCACTTATATGTCTCTATATTGAGGAGCTTAGGGGCTGAGGTTACAGGCTCATCCAAAGGTGCTCACCCAGCGTGTGTAAAGTCCTGGATACTATCTTGAGCACTGAATAAAAAATTGGCTTATTTTAAGTAGCATGCAGTTGATTTGCTAAGTTCTTCAATTCATTCTGACAATCTATGCTTGTTTAGACTATTCGTATTCAATAAGTTATGGATGTGCCAGCATTTATGTCTGCTACCTTATTCATTTAAATCATTGACACTTTGTGTTGATGGGGATTAAAACCAGGGCCTCATATATCCCAGGCATTAATCACTAGCTTCTAAGATCAAGGTTTGTCAATCAATCCAAAAGGAACATTAATGGAATTAAAATAGTTTAATATAGTGAAGAAATATCTCTTTGTAATAAATCTTATAATTCACAGTTTAGAAATGCAATTTTATATAACAATTACAGTTTGAATAAAACTGTTGTGCTAATGATGAGCATAGGATTTCTTTTGGAGTAAAAGAAACATTTAGTTACATTTATGATGATCAAACAACTCTGCACATGTATTAAAAATCAACATGTGTCTTGTGAATAAACAAACTATGTAAGAAATAAGCTATAACTCAATAACATTATAAAATTCAAAAATGCAAAGGAACAAAAACTTATAAATCAATTTGATGACCATTTATTTTACTACTTCTACTATCTAAAATTTCAGTAAAATAAAACCTTGATCTTGAATTTAGAAACAGAACAATAAGAACTTCGATAAAATGGCATTTTCACTTATAATTTTCTCAAATTAATAATTCCATAATAGCACAATGAAGTATTCTACATTAATGAGGTCACAACAGTGAACTTATAACACTTACATATTTTAATAACATTCCCACTTGGATCTTTTGAGCAACGAGCACTTGATCATATACAGAAATATGAATGTAAAAAAATATATAAACTACCACTGAGCTGAATTGCTTTGGATTCTTGACCCGAAACATTTCACATATCCCTTAGGGTAAACATACCATATGCGAGAAAGCTCCAACAAATTCTAGAATTACTCTTTCTCTTTGTTGGTGACACACACTTGTTTTTCTTGAGCTCTCTCATATGTAAACAATGGAATATAATTTGATTTTAAAAGTTATTTCTGTAAGTATTCCCTCCTTTGTTCAGATTGTTAATTTGAATTTTCAATTTGATTAGGATGAAAAAATGCCTAAATTAGTAAATCACACTTCTGAGTGTTTGTGAGGTTGTGCTACATACAGTGAGATCATGATAGCTCGACAATTTAATCTCTTCTTGGGTTAGTGACATGAATAATCTCCTATCTTCCCAACAATGTATTTTTTCATACTTATAAGCTTAAAGTCTTCTCTTCATACTAAATCAGATATAGCTAGCTGGACCTAATGGTTAATCTTTATTTTAAATTTGATTGGTGTGCTGACTAATTTTTATTGTCAGTTGTACCCAACCAGACTCACTTGGGATGAGTGAAACATTTGAGGAATTGCCCATATCAAATGGGCCATGACAGATCATCTTGTAAGAGACCACATCTGTGACAGATTGTCTTGGTTGATTGATGTGGGAGAGCCCAGTCTACCATGGACAGAACCATCCCTAGGTAGCTGGTCCAGAGATGTATAAGACAGCCAGCTAGGTGTGAGCCCAGAGGAGAGTCAGAGAGTGCAGGCAAGCCGCATTTCTTCATGGTTTCTGCTTCACATTACTGCCTTAAACTCCTCTCCCAACTTCCCTCAATGATGGATAAACCCTTGCATAAGCAGCTTGAATGAGAAAGATCCCTCACAGGCTCGGGCATTTGATAACTTGGTCCCCAGTCATTGGTGCTGTTTGGGGAGGTTATAGAGAGGTGGAGCCGTGCTGGGGGAAGTATGTCACTGAAGGTGAGCTCTGTGACTTTAAAAGCTTTGTCCCACTTCTCGTCTGCTCTCTGCTTTATCCCTTCAGTATAGATGCCATCTCTCTGGAGAGGCATGAAAAATCTATAAAATATTAATACTTATTGCTTATACTTTGAGGATTATACTTAATATTTCGTCTCTGTTTTGAATATAGAAAACTACTTAATGTTTTTGTTAAAAGTTTTGAAAATGAATCTGCTTTTACTGAGACACTTCAGCAGTGTTCCACAAATGATGAAGACATGGCCAACATGATTAATATGTAAGAATAAATTAGTGTTTATGGCTCGTTTGCCATTTTAATTTTAAAAAAGACTTCTCTTTGAAAATAATGGAATGGAATAGAAAATATAAATAAATTTTATTTAAATGTATGCCTCTCCCAAATTCAACTATTTAATTTTTAATTGTGAAACCC
The DNA here is from genome assembly GCA_902168405.1 of Peromyscus aztecus. Classification (NCBI taxonomy): domain Eukaryota; kingdom Metazoa; phylum Chordata; class Mammalia; order Rodentia; family Cricetidae; genus Peromyscus; species Peromyscus aztecus. The sequence goes on along the minus strand of CABHPQ010154708.1, from coordinate 40,880 downwards.
TATTTATGCATCAGCCATATTTCTCATGCAGTTTTAATTTTGCTTTATTTTTACATTTTGAGGCATGCAATTTTTTTCATGTCTGGATTTAATTTAGCTTAGAATTCATAAACAAACTGTATAAATAGCCACTTCACAGAAGAGGAGGAATAAGTGATATATAGAAATATTTTCAATTTTTATTTGCAAAATCATCTGAGAAACTGTCGGAGCCTGTCAACAGTCAACTGGGTATCTGAGTGGAGGTGTGCGGATTGTAGACACAATGAAGAAGACAGAAAAGAATCTAGAGGACTGCCGATCAATGCCAGACAGTCCTGAGTTTATTTCAGAGCCAGCTTATATAATACAATCTTGAAGGACAGAGGTAGAACAATGCACAGCCCAGGCATTCAACCACTCTCTGTCCTGCCTTGCGTCAAGGAGCAGGCAGTTTCATTTTCTATCTCGATGTCCCTCCAGCTGGCATCAGCAGTCTGTATCAAGCTAGATAGTGTGTTCCTTCCTGTGGGTGAATCAGGACTTTCTCACAGCCCTTCAAAGAGACTCTGTGAGCTAATCAGGACTTTCTTACAGCCCTGGAGCAAGCAAGCCTGAACTCTATTGACTCAGAATAGACTTCAGATTCAAGCTGGGAAACTGAGTCAGTTGTGGGCTCCCACAGGAAAAAATTTTTCATCCACGATTTTGGCAAAAGTTAAAAAAGGCTGATCATATCAAGCATCAGTGAATAATGCAAACAGTAATAGGTTCAGCCTATATGGTTTGCTCTCAGGGTCCGAGGAAGAGTCTACCAACCAGCTGAGGATTCTAATCTGAGGGATATTCAATGAATCTAAGCACACTGACTTCTTTAGTCCATTCACTTTATTCTTCTATGGTGATTCTATCTGCACAGTGTCTTTTCTGTTCTCTTACTTAGTTCCTCTGGGTCCCTCCTGCTGTTCTCTCATCATTCTACCTAGTTCTTTCCTTCTCCGTCCTCATCTTTGTTCTTCTCCATCCATCCCCTCCCACCCCCCAGCCCCCACCCCCGTGCTCTCAGAGAACCAGTCTATACACCCACACAGTGATTCTTTGGTGAAGCAATGCGAGGCTTGAAGTTTTCAGGGTCTCAGAGAGAAAGAGGTGATAAGGACCCACACATAAAGCAATTAATTGTCAGCTTCCAATTACAACCCAAAAGGGGAGTGACTAAAGGGGAGTTCTCTGGTAGGGTCAACTAAAGGCTAAGATCAATTAGGGAATTTGTGTGCTCAAACTATAGTCTAGAAATGGCTAGGTAGAATGTTAGGGGTCAAAAAGTCACAAGAAAGTAAACTGTCTTTGGCACCACTTTCCCCCTTATCCAGGCTGCAGCTGCTTTCTGACAGGGAGGGGGATGCAAGGTGGCTAAGCAACCTATGTCAGAGCATGTAGTATTTGGTTAGTAAAAGCACTTTCACTCAGAGTAATCCCTGAGGAGAAAATCTAGGAATAGCACCTGGCTGAGGAGGAATAAAAACTTAATTTGCACAAGAAAAGAAGCTTGGCACCTATCACCTGCCTGGCCTTGTAGGCAATCTCCTTGGGTCAGTGGGAAGTAACTGCCTTAACTCAGTAACTAGCAAATGGCTAAAACATCATCCCAGGAATGTGAGCAGTAAATCTCTTAAGTTAGGGTCTTGTGTAAATAACCCGGGGTGAAGGTAAGGGGTTGAGGATTTAATTGTTAGTGGTTCTTTTCTCTATCTGTGAGTGAGATGAGCTAATGTTTATCTATGTGCAGTTTTGTCCTTGGAAAAAGGTATCTTTGCTGAAATACTTTTGTCCGGAGAATGGCCCTAGCCAGATATATGTTAATGAAAAATAAACGCAGCTGGGGACAGTTGTCCAGTTATCCCAAATGTATACAAAAAGTTGTGTCCAAGATTGAGATGCAATCATGAGAGTACATGTACACTAACATGGAGATGCATGGTAAGTGGGGAGACTCATAGCTATTACTGCACAAGAAGTTTACAACAAGAGACAGCCAATTCATTCAAACAGCAGTAATTCCATAATACCTTGTGTGATGGTTTCCTCTAACAGAACCCTTAGTTCTGATAGGTTGACCTTCTGAACTCTAGTTGTTACCTGCTGTATACTCTCATGGATTTTCACTACCAGCGGCTCTCAATAAGTGAAAATGATTTTACAAGTGGAACTGGTACTATACCTAAGGCAAGAAAGTACCAATGTGTCCTGAACTATAAATGGCCATTTCCCCTGCCCTAGTCTATCTGTTCAGTGTATAAATTCTGCAACATGTACAAAAGTGCATGGACAGAAACAGCCATTAAAGCATTGTTTATAAAAGAAAACTCAACAGAGAATCAATGTCTATTAATTTACTATTACACTGAGTTATCTTTACAGTGTAATGCTGTGGTGTACTTAAGCTAAATCAAGCATTTGTAAAGGTAGCAGATGGCAAAATTCGTAGAATAAAATAGATTATTGATTATCTGAGACACTCTGATGAACTGAGGAAACAGAGGAGAAAACTATAGGTTTAATTACTGCCTGGATGAGGACAAGAGGTTCCCAACACAGCTGGCCAGTGCTGAGCCAAGCAAGGGACAAGTTTCTGATTATTTTTTGTGTAACAAAGGGAAAGTTCAAACAGATTCCAAATAGGGAAACAAGGCTGAGGAAAAAACATTCCCAACTTAGAATTCTGTGGCAAGTTAAACTATAATTCAAATTTAAATGTAGAAAAAATACTTTAATACAGACAAATTACCAAAATTCTACATTCATGTCCTAGGAAGCTAAGATAAAACATGCTCAATAGAGTCCAAGAGGGGATCCAAGAAAAGACTGAAGGACAAGGAAGTTCCAAAAATGGGACTTCTATCAAAAAAGGGTGAGAGAATTCACAGCAGGGTATGAGAGTGTGGTCCCAAGACCGGAGCGCAGGCCCAGAGAGGAAGCAGTCCAGGTACAGAGATGGCCAGTGGCTGAGAGATGTATGGGACGGCATGTTCAAAAATACTGACAAAAATAAAACTGCGGTGATTTATTGTGTACCCCAATAAAGCTTTCCTAGGGATCAGTGGAAAAAGCCAGCCACTAAATTAGACATAGAGGTCAGGTAGTGGTGACATGCCTTTAATCCTATCACTCCGGAGGGAGAGATCTGTCTGGATCTTTGTGAATTCAAGTCCACACTGGGAACAGAGCCAGGTGTGGTGACACATTCCTTTAATCCCAGCACTTGAGATCTTATGTCTTTGCATGGGAAGGACACACACCTTTAATCCCAGGAAGTGATGTCAGGAAGCAGAAAGGAATACAAGGTGTGAGGGAACAGGAACTCTTCCTCTTGAGGCTGAGGATTTTTTAGAGGTAAGAACGTGACTGGCTTGTTCTGTTTCTCTGATCTTTCAGCTTTTACCCCAGTGTCTGGCTCCAGTTTTTATTTATTTATTTATTATTATTATTATTATTATTATTAAGACCTTTTAAGATTCGTGTTACAAAAAAAAACAGTGCCACAGAAGAAGAGGCTGGATTTAAAGAGTGACAAAGGAAAACCAAATCCCATGCAAGAGGAAGAACTAATCATAGCATTACACACAAACACATCCATACAGCGTGTAAACGGTGATAACAATGTAAATACGAAGTGACTGGCTAAAGTGTCTGTCTCAGGTTCCTATGTGGGAATGAAATGTGACCTCTCTGTTTTCTGACCTCCTTGCCTTCCTTTCCATGATGGACTACATCCCTTCTAGAACCCTCAGGAAAAATAAACACTTTCTCTTTTTAAGTTGGTTTTGGTTGTGATAATTGTGCTGGTTAGATTTTTTTGTCAACTTGATACAAGTTAAGGTCATCTAGGAAGAGAAAAAACTATTTTGAGGAAATGCCTCCATCAGATTGGCTGTAGGTAAGTCTTGTAGGGCTTTTTCTTGACTAATGATTGATATAGGAGAGCCAAGACCACTTTGGACAGGACCACTCCTGGGAAGGTCGTTTTGGTAGTTACAAGGAAGGTAGTTGAGGGGCTTGAGAGATAGGTCAGAGGTTAAGAGCTCTTCCAGAGGATCCTGGTTCAATTCCTAGAACCTACACGGCAACTGACAATGTTTGCTATCTCCAGTCCAAGGACATCTGATGCCTTCACCTGGGCTTGCGGCCACTAAGTTCACAAGTGGTGCATAGACATATATGCAGACAAAAAGCCCATACATACATATACACATACATACATACACACATACATACATGCATACATACATACACACATACATACATGCATACATACATACATACATACACATACATACACACATACATATATACACACATACATACATACATACATACACACATACACACATACATACATACATAAAATAAAGATATAAATACATAAAAAGAGGAACATAATTGAACTTGAGCCTGAGAGCAGGTGAATAAGTAGGTTTCCTTCGTGTTTCTGGACTCTGCTTCTACTTGAGTTCCTGCCCTGATCCTCCATTATCAAGTGTGATTGGGAATTATAAGTCAAATAAGCCATTTCCTCTCCAAGTTGCTTCTGGTCATGGTATATATCACAACATAAACTAGAAAAACTAGCAAACTAGAACAGTATTTTAACACAGCAACTGAAAAAGGATTATTACAGTCTTCCAAGGAAGATGAGAATTGTAGTCCATGCCTCTATTACATCTTACCTCCAACTACTGGTCAGTGGAGAACAGAACTCAATGTCTAGGATGGCTAATATATTTGATCCTCAATTCAAATTGCACTCTTCTATTTTATTTACACAAAATTTCCTTTCTCATATCAACAAATTGTTTTTTGCTGATCAAAGAAGAACATAAAACATTAAAATAAAATGCAGAGACACTTGAGTAGCTTCTGATACCTCAAGCACAGTAGACAAATAACACAATTCAATAAATATCTTGGAATCCAATGCACATTCCAGTATCAATATTAATAGAAGTATATGATTCTGTAAGCCAGAAATGCTTGATTAAGTTAAAGAGCAAAGAGATGGGGTGTTGGACAGTTTTAATGTTCTACTTTATTGTAGCTTATGTAGACAATCCAAATGAAGAATGTGAATTTTTAGATGTCCGTAATAAGGTTACAAATAAAAATTATGGTTTTCTTTAATTGCTTACTAATTTTCAGTTGATCAAGGGATTCTTTCCTTTTGTGGTGTATCTACTGTCAGCTAAATTAATTAAACTTTGGCCAAGAATCAAAAGAATACTTTTCTTGATCTGTGTTAAAATGCCATGGTAGACAGATTTCCTAGAGACATAGTATTGTGTCCACTGAACACCCAGCACAGATATATCTTTGAGTACACACTGAATAGTTTCTAAGATCTAATCGATAAGTGAATTCCTCAAATGTTTTCTGCATTTTTGTAAACACCTAAAGATAAATCCATTAATAGTTGTAGATCACAAATATTTTTCTATTTCCTCAAATTTCAATTTCAAACCTTAAAAAATGTATTAGGGCTAGAGATGTAGCTCAGTTGATAGAGTGCTTGCCTAGCACTCACAAAGCCTTGGGCTTGGTGGTGTATGCCTATAATCTCAGCCCTTGGGAGGTAGAAGCAAGGTCAACCTTGGCTACATAAAGAATTAGAAGTCAGGCTAAGATACATGAGGCTTTGTCTTCAAAATTAATTAAGTAATCAATCAGTTAATGAGATTGACAGCCCTTGCCAAAGCATAGCCAAACATGGTACAATACCATGAGGGTGCCATGGATTAAATTACCCTATTGTACTTCTGTAAGAAACTCTAGCTCTGAGACTAGCCCTTTGTAAAAGCTACCTAGTTCCAGGACAAATATTCAACACAAAGCATACCATTTTTAGAGTGAGTTTTAAACAGATTTTGACATGCATGCCAACTTGTACATATTAAACATCAATATTGCATCTACATCTGTCACATTTTGTTCTTATATCCAACTCCTGTATCCAGTATCAGTAATTCTTATAAATGTCCTGGTGGTATAGAAGTCACTAGGGATCTGCCCGCCCTTCGGAGTACTCCTTGCTTCATGTTTATGTTCCCCTCCTGCTTTAGAGAATGGAGGGCACTGGCTCTCACAGCTATTAAAGACAGCATGAGGAAGATTAGTTAATGTTTCTTCCTGCCATAAAGCTGAAGATTACAGTATGTTTGGTACAATGGACTTTCAGTAGCCATAAAGCTCATCATAACCGTTTACAATGAAAGTATTTAATAATCTCACTTATGAAGGTTTATGTTTATGGAGGGTTTATTGCAAATGGCAACTGAGTTTTAAATTAAACATACTAGTTAATTCTTTGGGTTAAGAAAATGGGGGTTTGCCACTGTTGTCTCTTACCAGTTGATAATAATTATGTCAGTCATGTGTCAGGGAGGATTCCATTGGCAGAACAGGAGAAGGGCTGTCTCACTCTACAAGTCCCTAGAGGGAGCCTTGAGTCCATTTGCCTTTCCTAGAAATGATGCAGATGTTCCTGCTAACTGGGATATCGGTGCCCTACCCAGACAGCTGTGGCTCATCGCTCACTAATGGCCACAGCATGGCCGACAGAGAAGAAAAGCTCCACACCATTTGCTAGGACTGAATAAATAACAGTGGCACAAATAAATAGGAACATTAAGGACAATTCTTGAACCCAGTAAATACCTTTCAGTCAGCACTTAGAAAGGGGCTTCCTTTTAAAACAAAAATCACACAGGAAAACAGCAGAAATTTAAATCAATAAGCTTGAACTGTGGATATGAGAGTAATATATGTTACTTCTCATATAAATTCTAAATACATATTACTTTTTAAAATATAGTGTCTTTTGTGTATATGTGGGGGGGGGGGACTTGCTCATGAATGTACCTGAGGAGGCCAGAGTCTGATGGAACCTGTCTCCTTTATCACTCCCCACCTTATTTTTTTAAAAAATATAGTGTCTTACTGAACTTGGACCTCACAGATATGGCTAGACTGGATGGTCAGGGAGCCTCTCTACCCAGCCACCCCCGACTAATGCTGAGGTTATAGATGCTTGTTACTGCATCCAGCTTTTATATGAGTCTAGTGATCCTGATACAGGTTTTCATGCTTGTATACTGTTGTGTAAAAATTTTGTTTGAGATAAAAACCTCCCATCTTAGAAGGAAGCTCATTAAGACACAGGATATTCTAAAAGGAGCCAAAACACTCCATCCTGAAAGGAAGCTGGTAAAGCTCAGGAAGTCAGCAACTCAATAGCTTCAGGAAGCCCATAAAACTAACTGGATTCACTAGACCCTCCCCTCTCCCTGCATCTGTGAGCTGTAAGGACTGCAGAGAGACAGTCTCAGACAAGCTGAGACGCCTAAAAAAGGCTCAGATCTGCACAGACGGCCAGAAGAAGCAGAGATTGGCGACTCCCTTTGAAGAAGCAGAAATCATCCAGTTTCCTATGAAGAGGCAGAAAAAAAGCCAAGCTGCCTGAAAGAGGCTCAGATCTACAATGCTACCTGGACAGGGCACAGGCACACTCCAACCTGCCAAGCTGCCTGCAGGCTGTGCAGTGCACTATGGGTTGCCTGAGTTATCACCATGGGTTGGGCTTTGGTGATAGAGCTGTCTTTGAGTCACTGCAGCTCCCATAAGTAACCCTTACCCATATTCCTGTTACCCCAAGAAAACTCATTGGCTCAGAGTTGGGTTATGTTACTATCTGTACTTAGGTCTATTGTCAGTTACCTATGTGAGCTGAGGAGAAGTTGGTACACATGTCCCCAGGAACAGTGTCACACAGCACACAAGCACTTTACCCACCAATCCATCCCCCATCCCCAAACACAAATGTTCATTCATGTTAGCTTTCATTCTGTCAACTTTGAAAACCAGCAAATGCATTCTTTTTGCCTCAAATATTTGTTGGTTTGTTTTCATGTTCCTTTTTTTTATTACATAAGCTTACATAATGCTTTTTCCATCCAAGTATATAGAGTATTTCGAGCATATCCACCACAGCCCACTACCTATACCCTTCTTTAACCCTTCCGTTATCCAGATAATGGCAGTCACTGAGATCACAGTCCAGAGCCTCTGAGGCTCCCTTTTGTTGAAACAGATAGATTCACGTCCCTGGCTCAGCCCCATAATGGCTCAACTGTGCATATGTGGGGTCAGTTTCCCCACTCCTTGTACAAGAGAAATAAGGATGTGACTCACAGTTCTACACCAGCTCTGTTGCTACAGCTGCAAAAGCCCCCACATGCTTTTATAAGAGTCTAAGGAAAAGCACTAAACAGCACAGGAATGATGAGGCAGGACTGTGCATCTCAGGTCTAGAATTAGATAGTAATTATGGGCATGAGACATTTGAATACAATGGTATCTATTGAACTGCACATTGCAGAAGAAAATATATCTCAATTTTCAGATCAATTATGTGAAATTGCTCTAAACAAGTACAATAAAATTGTTTTTGTTTATTTATCTGTGTGTGTGTTTGTCTGTCTCTCTGTGGGCATGTGAAGGTCAGAGGACAACTTACAGTAGCTGGTCCTCTCCTTTTTCCAACATGTGTCCTGGGAACAGGACTCAGGTCATTAGTCTTGATAGCAATTATCTTTACCCTCTGAATCTTCATACCAGGACCCGTTTTCCCATTTTAAAATAAAAAAAAAATATATTACAGCACTATTTAGAAGGCATGAGAAAAGAAAGAGGCTTGCAGAAACACTAAGCCCACCACAGATAGAAGCACAAAGGAAAACATCAACAATCATAAGTAAGAAAGAGACTAATGACTATGCACAATGTCACCATCAACATTAGTTGGTGAGCTGCACTTCAATCATCAGCCTGTTGGCTAGTAGGATACAATCCTCCCTGAAGCTATATCCTTTATTTTGTGTTGGACTAAAATAATACCAACCTTGTCTTCTTTTCAGTGAAGAAAATGAGTTGGAAAGACAAGGAGAAAGAAAATAATCGATTTGGTAATAAAGAGTACTATCATGATTCTCTCCTCAGAATGTTTATCCTTACATCTGGGCTGGTGTGCAGATTTACAGAGATTATGGAGCCCTGGGGACAAGGCTGCCCTTTACCTGCAGATCTGTTTCTGCCTTTTCTGCTGACTGGGAAGAAGGTACCATTAGATTATCCCCTCTCATTTCTGTTTTCCAGGAGTCTACTAAGGCTACCATATGTGATTTCATTGTTCTCATCCTAACAGCATTACTAGAAAAAGATCTTTTCTCCTTCCCTTTTTTTATTTCTATTCTTGTAACCATCTGATATTCTGATACTGTCATATCTCCACAAGGGAATGGTTTGGCTTATCTCAAATCTTCTCACTGTAGCATTTAGACCTCTCTGAGGTGGATAGTATCACAATGTCTTCTCTCTCTATGGCTGCCTTTTCTCCTCCTTTTTCTAGTTTCATTTGCTCAGTTTCTCTGTCCAGCTCACCAGGCTATTTCAATGGTCAAAAGGGATTCTTTATCTGGGGCTCAGAGCATAGCCTGGGGTGCTCTCAGAGTCAGATGCAGACATGAATGCCTTTCAATTTTCCAGGCATCCCAGGAGCCTTTTCTTGGTGCTCAGGAAGATAAAAGCACCTTATATTCAGTACACACTTTTGTATCAAACATGGATTACTTCCTGACACCCTTAGTCACTTCTGTTTATATCAAAGCATTGACAGTTGCAGCGTAATGAAAACTCCTTGGGAAATGTAGACAATTGTGGGATCAATTAGGTTCCGAGAAGCATTGTGAGCCTGAAGACAGGGTCAGATGGAAATAAGACTGATGCCCACCCTGCTGAGATGGCCTAGACAAGAAAGCAATTCAAGATCAACACAGCACATGCATACTTACACGAAATAAACAATAAAAACTTTATCAGTAATTAGAGAAAAAAAGCTGTCTTTGTGGAATACCTAAATACAAAAAGTTGCAGATAAACCAGTGGATTTCCTTTAAATATACTGAAACCATCTATACATAGAAATGAAAACATAAACATTACAAACCACAATAACAATGAGCTATCAAATGCTTATAAGAAAATATAATCAAGAAAACACAAACACACACAGAAAATTGCTGTATTTCACAGAGAACAACAAAGTTTCCCCAAGATGAAGAAAATGTCATGTAGACCTATCTTCTCTTTGGGGAATGTATAATTTTTCATAAAACTTCAACAAGACTTTAATGAAGTATTCTTCATACTGCAGAAATTGATTTGAAATTAAATCTAATTAATACAGGAGTGTGCTGTTTGCTTTCTATTTCTGTGGAAAATGCATGAGATCAGAAGAAGAGACATTTATTTGTTTACAGTTTCATAGGTTTCAGTTTGTGGTTGCTTGGTTTCATAGTTTAGCCCTGGTAGAGAATGCAGAGTTGAGCCAAGTTATTCACCAAAAAGCAAGGTTAGAAATGAAGGATTCTAAGTCCCAACATGCTGTTACAAATGTAGGCCCAGGTTCCTCTGCCTCCGGTTAGACCTCATCTTCCAAATCTCCACTACTTACCAGCACAATCAGTTCAGGACCAAGCCTCTTACGCAAATCTTTGAGAGATATTTAAAACCAAACCATAAATAATTTAACTAATACTTGTAGTGGGTAGCCATTCCAGCTTTGATCTGGAAGTTCCAACCCCCATTGAGACTTCAGTAACTGTCACACCTACAAGGCAGGGCCAAGAGAGGATCTTGAAGATCCGAGATCCGGATGTGCTGGCTCTCTTGGTTCCTGGACCCTGGACCCTGGACGCTGGAGGTGGACTGAGCAGAGTTCTCCAGAGAACACCACTGGACTGCGCTACGCCTTTCCCAGACTCTGCAACCTACCTATCCCTTCATTTGTAAGTTATACCTCTAAATAAACCTCTTTTAACTACGTGGAGTGACCTTATTGATTTCACCAATAAATACTTATTAAATATATTTATTTTATAAATATATTAAATATATTTATTGAAGATTTTCTATGGCACTTTCCTAGCAGAGGAATGGTAACCCAGTTACTAAAAGATTCACATGTCTATGCTAAGTAGGAAATTTCTAAATCAGTATATAAATAATTGATTAGTCAGAGTTGATTCTGGGATAATTAACTACTATCTGAGAGAAATTAAAAGTATGTCTCAAAAATATTAAGCCAGGGTTATGCTTCATTCTGATTGTCAGTTAGATGGCATTTAGAATCCGAATGAAAACAAATCTCGAGGTGCTGCTGTGAGGGCTAACTGAGGTGGGAAGATCTGGGTGATCAGTACAATTTATTCCATGGCTAGTGTCCCAGACTGCATCAGGAGGAGGAAGCCAGAAGCCAGGCATGGTGGCACCCTCCTTTAATCTTAACACTCAGGAGGCAAAAGCATACCTGTACAGATACGTACACACACACACACACACACACACACACACACACACACACACACACACATACATATATGTATATATAGAGAGGGGGGGCGGGAGCATACCTGTATCTCTGTGAGTTCAAGGCCATACTTATCTCCATAGTGAGTACCAGGCCAGCTAGAATTATGTGGTGAGATCCTGTCTCACAAAAAAGAAAAAAAAGGAGGAAAGAAGGTGGAGGCAGCAGAGGTATTGGTGGAAGTATTAAGGCCACTCCACGTAGTTAAAAGGGAGGTTTATTTTGTGGGGTAACTCACAAGTGAAGGGATAGGTAGGTTGCAGGGTCTGGGAAAGGTGTAGCTCAGTCTGGCGGTGTTCTCTGGAGAACTCTGCTCGGTCTACCTCCAGGGTCCAGGGTCCAGGAACCAAGAGATCCGGCACAACCAGATTTCGGGTCTTCAGAGTCCTCTCTTGGCCCCACCTTATAGGCGTGACAGTTACCAAAGCCTCAATGGGGTTTGGAACTTCCAGATCAAAGCTGGAATGGCTACCCACTTCATGGAGGTGGTAGCCAGCTGAGCACAATAACTATCTTTGTACACTTCCTTCGTGCTGAGGAAATGGGAGTGGCCACTTGAAGCTCCTGTTGCTGTGTCTTCCTAGCCTTGATGGACTGTGTATTCAAACTGAACGAAAATCAGCCTTCCTTCCTTGAGTTGCTCTCTCATAGCAATAAGACAAGTAACAAATACAGCCAGTGTGAACTTATTATGTAAACTTTAAGAAGCATTCTAAGGGGGAAAGGGAGGTTCTTTTATGGCAAATTAAAAGATAGGGATGATATGCCAACGAATACCCCCAAAGTGATTTCCAATAGGACAAGCTCAAGAAGCCATATTTAAAAACTCATCATCATGTACCTTGGCATGCTGTGAATAATTTTACTTTTGAACATTTTGATAACCAATGGATTTTCACCTTCACCTTCTTTATTCAACAACAGCAATGGAAGCACTGTAGCTGCATGATGGTCTGTGTGGTGGTTTGAAAGAAAATGGCCCCCAAAGGAAATGGCACTGTTAGGAGGTGTGGCTTTGTCGGAGGAAGTGTGTCCCTGTGGGGCTGGGCTTTTAAGTCTCTTTTGCTTCAGCTTCCCCTTGATGTGACTCTCGGTCAACTTCCTGTTGCCTGCAAGATATAGGACTCTCAGCTACTCCTCCAGTACCATGTCTACCTGCATGCTGCCATGTTCTCTGCCATGATGATAATGGACTGAACCTCTGAAACTGTAAGTGAGCCCCCTCAATTAAATGTTTTCTTCATAAGAGTTACCATGGTTGTGGTGTCTCTTCCCAGCAATGAAATCCCTAAAATGCAGATATCAGCGCTACAACCAAAGGGTAGATGTAGGAAGCTGAATGCTCAAGAGACAAATAATCAAGACCATAATCCCCACCACTTACAGAAAGTGAGACTAAAGGAGTGCCATACATAAGACAATTGATACGTCCACATACCATCCAACACCCCAAATATCCAGGTTATCTGCCATTTCACAATAGTTCCATGCAACTCACTATTCTAAGGCTACACAACATTCACTCACCTTATTCTACAGTCTGTCTGTCAGCTATTGGCATAGGTCACACAGGCTGGGTTTGGCTGGTTGATTTCTCTTCAGCTGTAATTTGTGAGTTGATACTATTCCTTCACACTGTGCTCTTTTATAGATCAGACAGTCAGCAGATCACTGGAGCACACTACTAGGGGTGGCAGAGGCCAAGGAAAGCAAGACCAACCACACAAGCATTCTTCAGTTCGTCAGTGACATTTCATTGTCCAAAGTGAGTCTTAAGGCTGTTCAACATTAACTGGCTAGAAAAATAAGCTCTACCACTCCAATTATGCTCAGCTACACAGAAGAGGCAATGAGTAAACGTTTTAGGCAAAAAGAACCCAATAGCAATATACAGAAAACTAACAGACATCAATTCACGGAAAATCAGGAATGATGATTGTATGTGAAGGGACTCTGGCCAACCTGAGCAAGGCAAGCATGGCTCTGGCAGGCCTTGCCCTTCTCCCCCATTCCCTCTGCCTTGCTAAAAAAAACATTAGATTACATTCCTAAAGCTAGCCAGCAAGGTCCATTCCCTCATTCGGTCAGTTTCTCCTTCTGAGACTGACTACCAAGGTCCAGCTATCAAAGTATTGAAGTCCAGAAATCAAAAGCCCCCTTTGGCTCATCTGATTAACATGCACAATTAAAATTACACTCCTCATCCTGACACAGGGTTTGCCCTTTAACCTTTTTAAACGGCCATTTGCCTGTGAGCCATGTCTGCCTCCTCTCTATCCGGAGGCGGCCCTTGGTCCCCATCTTGGACAAATAGCCCTGCCCCCTCTCCCTTGGTCCTTTCCCCATCTCCCTCATCCTCCATCTCCTGTCTTTGTCTCTTATTCCCTGTCCTCTGTCCCTCTGGGGCAATTAAATCTCTTTCATGCTGAGAACTTGGTCTTGGAGGTCCTGAGCAGATACCAATCCTTTCAGTATATGTGAAATAGGAGCAAGAGCTAAAGGAAATAGATGCCCCAGGACAAAACCAGATTAAATAAAAAAAATTGTAAGCAATCAAGTCTGAGATGTAGGACTGGAGGTGTGAGGTCAGAAACTCTTATTAACTTTCCTCGTGAAATGTTATGACTAGATCCATATTTTATATTCATGGAATTAGTATTTTGAGAGGATCCCATTTGTTACTACTTTATTATTGTTGCCATTTTCAGTTAGCATACAAATGGGATTTGTTATGACATTTTCATATGTATTTGTATGCACACAATCAATGTGCTCTGCTTATATCCACATGTATCTACCAGATGAAATTAATGTTTTAGGAATCGATAGTGTCCCAGACTCAATAGCACTGTTAACTACCAGGGCATGCATTGTTTGCAGTCACGTGTTAACCAAAATTCCCTCTATCCATGTGTAACAGCACTGCAGTGGAGACCACCAGACCACCCGCCCCTTAGCACTTCTAGCCATTTTCTGAAGAAACTAAAAACCTAAGGCAGAAGAGCGTGCCTCTCAATGGTACAGCCATCTTCACACTTTCTCTTATGCCATCCCAATCTTTAGCTTGGTATAAAGTAGAAAAAGTGATGAGGCACTGTGTGTATAGATGTGGCAATAGTGACCACATCCTGATCACATCTTTGAAGGACAGCCAAAGGACAAAGAGAAACTAAAGCTTTTGTGCTTCTTCATTTCCTGGAGGGAGACAGGCCCTTGAAGAAACCTGTCTATGCATGTTTGTGTGGGTGACCCTAAGTCTGGACCTGGGTGGAAACCAAGAACCTGCAGAGAGGGCTAAAAACTGTGGGGTACAGGTATGCTGGAAAAGAAAATAATCTCTGGGTACAGTGTCACTCTTCAGAGGGAAAAAAGCATTCAGACACCATAAAGGGAACAAAAGTTGCCAAGACCCCTGTCTTTCCTACCCAGAAACTCTGGAAGTTTTGCTCAAAGTTATCTTTTCAAGAATTAAAAATCAGCATGTGGATTAAAAGGACAGAACAGTCTAGAGATATGTTCCCTAGTTCTTAATGCTTAGAGTCAGCTCTGTCCAGAGGAAGGTTGTGTTAGTTATCAGTTCCTGTGACAAAATGCCTCAGAAACACATTAGGGAA
The DNA here is from genome assembly GCA_902168405.1 of Peromyscus aztecus. Classification (NCBI taxonomy): domain Eukaryota; kingdom Metazoa; phylum Chordata; class Mammalia; order Rodentia; family Cricetidae; genus Peromyscus; species Peromyscus aztecus. The sequence continues at coordinate 25,811 of CABHPQ010154708.1, read as the reverse complement.
GAAAGGATTTATTCTGGCTTATGGTTGAGAGGTAAGTGTAATATGTCAGGGAGAGTATGGCAATGGGTGTGGCTTGAGGTGGTTTTCAGTCACATTCTGGTAGATCAGAAAGCAAAGAACAGAGGGCCAGGAGTGGGACCAGGATATAATTCTCAGAGGTCTGCTGCTGTGACCAGGCTATGTCCCATATTCAAAATGTGTCATTATCTCCTGCAATAGTGTCACCAACTAGGGATCAAGGACTCAAAAACATGAGGGTTTGAGAACCTTTTCATAGTCAAATAATAGCAGGCACTTGCACTGGGGCCTCCTGAAGATGCCCACACCTTACCCCAAGAAGCTCTAAATATCTACCTTCTGTGTCATCAAGGATCCACAGTGGGGAGAGTCTATTGGATCATCAGATTGAACCCCCTGTAATTAAACAGTGTTGATAAGGGGACACAGAAAGAGTAGAGACAAAGAGGTGATATCATAGTGGAGGAATAAATTGAAGTGATGGCCTTTGAATGTATAGGAAGGGACCATGTGTCAGGAATACACACAGTCACAGAAAGTAACAGGACACTAAGGCAGGCACCAGAGAGAAAGTTGCCAGCAAGCTATCCCAAGCTGCCCTACACTGTACCCCTGGAATCTAGAGGCCACCTTAATCACATGGTTCTGCTGTGTTCACAGATAGGACTCTACTGCCTAGGTAGTACATAGACCACAATAATAATAATAAAAAAAAACAACTTTCACAAACACAGTCTGCTGCAATGTATGACATACTCTGTAGCAGATGCCATTATCTCCCATTTTCAACCATAGGTAAACTCCAGCAAATCGAAGAAGTTAGCCAAGTCCTGCCCAGAGCTAGAAAAAGGCAGAAAATGGATTCTAGCTCAGGGATTGCAGTTGAACGGACTCTATTCTGTATCCTGGAAGCTAAGTGACTTTATGGCATAGTAAGTGATTTAAAAGATGCAGGGTTGATGAGCTGGCTCTGCAGTTATGAGCACTGGCCGCTCTTATAGCTGACCTGATTTGATTTCCAGAACCTGGTCCAATTAGTGTGAACTGTTATCACACCAGAGCTTTGATTTGTCCTTTAGTAGTTAGTCATATTATTCATCTTCTCATGTTCTTCCTTCTTTCCTTCCTTCCTTCCTTCCTTCCTTCCTTCCTTCCCTCCCTCCCTCCCTCCCTCCTTTCTTTCTTTCTTTCTTTCTTTCTTTCTTTCTTTCTCTTTCTTTCTCTTTCTTTCTTTCTTTCTCTTTCTTTCTTTCTTTCTTTCTTTCTTTCTTTCTCTTTCTTTCTACTTGTTTGTGTGTTTGTTTAGACAGGGTCTCTCTTTATATCTCTGGCTGTCCTGGAACTTTCTGTGTAGACCAGAGTAGCCTTAAACTTGAAATCTGCCTGCCTCTGCCTCCCGAATGTTGGGATGCATGCACCACCACACACAGCTCTATCCTCTCATATTCTTGCTTATTATCTTTGAGGAAATGGCTGTAGAACTCCTTTGTCCATTTTTAATTATGTTATTTTATTACTTAATTTAGCTCTTGTTGATGTTAACAGCCTACCAGACATATGACTTTCACATACTTTCCTCAACTGTGTAGTTTGCCTTTTCATTCTTATAGTGCCACTTTGCCATTTTACACATTGGAGTTTTTGAATTATGATATTTTATACCTAATTTGTGTGTGTGTAGTGGGAGACAGAGTCTTGCTATGTAGCCAAAGCTGGCCCCAAACTTGCAACCATTCTACCATAGCCTTGGTGCCAGGGTTTGAGGCCTGTGTCACCACACTAGGAAATCTGTATAATATGTGACTCTTCCATGGCTACAAAAGCAACTCACAAGGAAACAAATCCTTTCTGATAAAAAGTGCTAAAGCAACCGAACTCAACCAGCACCACCTAACTGGGAATCCAGTGTTCAAAGGCCTGCGCCCCTTTAAACTATGACAAACTGTCAGCAACAACAAAAATCTTTTTCATGCCCATAACCACACTATCAATAGTAACAACTACAACCACCACCAGGGGCAGCCTGCTACCAACAGCAGCAGCTCATCGTGACTGATCATTATGATGTCTCCATGACCATCTTCACTCGGAAGAATCGTCTATCTACAACTTCCCTGGTTTTAAGAAACAGTTTCAGAGATTTTGCCAGGACACCTCTTGATGCTTACAAAAACAAACAAACAAAACTATTGCTATAATAATTATTACTAAAGGTTTGCACACATCTAAGTGGGTAACATAAATTTAGTCATTAACATTGGGTGTTCTAGCTCTCTGTGAATGCTGTACAGAATCAGAGACTACCTTTCTGCTTTTGCTGTTTGCCTCATTCTTCCAAAAGTAAACTACACCAAGCTGTTTAATGATGTGGCGTTTATCTGGTTAAAGTTATTCCATTCATTATATTTAAATTGCTGCAGTCTTATGAAAGAAACAATACAGCTGCATTTCTGAACAGCAAGTCCAACAGCAATGCTATATTACAGAACACTCTTCTGTCTGTACTTTTTATCAAACCAATTTGTTGCTGGGAAGGAGAAAGGTCAGAGATCCTCAGGGGTGAGAAACTTTCAATTTGGGGACCGTTGAAGCAGGAGTAAGAAATAACCTTGGGAAAAATGTAAAATAGGCAGGTTCACAAAGCACTTTGTCCAATATCATACCTGCGTTTAGCAAATGAAGCTCTTTCATAAGTCCTGAAGCAGCTTAACCTAGCGAGAACGGCCTAGGGCAGCAAGATAGATAAGAGCCTAATTAAAAAGCCTGCTGAGAATGGAACTGTGAGTTGTTCTAGGAGGTCTTGAGGGACTTAGGCCTGTGATAAGAACCAGAGGTGACCATATGCAAGGTAATTCTTGTTTTCTATGTCTCATAAATGTATTAAAAGGAGCTGTAATTAATAGTGTTATATTACAGAATAATACACATGGGATTATAAAATCTGGCTATGTCCTGTTTATTACCACTTTAAATTCCATAGCTTTCCAGAGGATATGTGTTATGGTGACCGGAGATGCTTGAGAGCAGTGGTTTTTCTCATCTGGTGATTCATGATGAGCATCAGGTGTTAATTTATAGAGGTGTCCTGTGAAGTATGCACAAACCAGACTAACTCTGAAATTTAAATTTAAATTTAAAGTGTGTGTTGAAGTAAGGCTAAGCTGTATTCAAGGCTCTCCTGGTATCAGAACAGGCCAAAGACACTTTGAATGCAGATTCTGAGGTAGAGGACCACACTGGAGCCTGTCCAACATTTTGATAGATATCAAAATACAAAGCCCAAGGAAGTGGCTCTCTTGTTAATTTACAACCTTGACCAGATACTATAGTTTCCTATTCACTGCCTTTCCAAATTCACTTAATGTTATCTGATTTGATTTGCATATACGTCAGGTGATTGATACAAGGTTCCTGTCATGGGAAAATGAGTATTTCACACCTCCAAGGTCATATAACAAGTGTGTAAAGTAGCAGTGAAAGACAGCAGCTACAAAAGAACAGTGACAATCCCTACCAGGTGCCCATGTGAGCAAGAGCAGCACCAATCTGAAGTACACACACAATGTCCTCACATCTCAATCAGCATATGTTTTCACCCATTTCTTTACTCTTCTTCTAGATAAGAGAAAATGTGCACACAGACTGATTATCTGTCTCAACATTAAAGAGCACAACATATGCATACACTCCCAATAGAAACAAATCTGCCAGGGGACCTAAACTAAATCCTTGGTCAACTGAAGAATCACAATCAACATAGCAACCACTATTTCCTTCTATGCCCCAAAGCCAAGCCAGAATATGTCTGAGCTTTCTTTATATAAAGAGTAAAAATTACAATTCATGGGGCTGGAGAGATGGCTCAGAGGTTAAGAGCACTGGCTGTTCTTCCAGAGGTCCTGAGTTCAATTCCCAGCAACCACATGATGGCTCACAACCACCTGTAATGAGATCTGGTGCCCTCTTCTGGCCTGCAGTCATACATGCTGTCTACCTAATAAATAAATAAATCTTTAAAAAAAAATTACAATTCATCTCTCCTCTGCCATAAATTGCTCTGTAGACCAGGCTGGCCTTGACCTCATAAAGATCTGACTACCTTTGCCTCCCAAGTGCTGGGATTAAAGGCATGTGCCACCATTGCCTGACCCCTCTGCCATAAATTGACAAGACAATGGAATCCATGCTTTAGTAATCAAATTCCTGTTCCACCCACTTCTTTTGTGGTTTCATTTCTGATGTCTGATATTTTGTTTTGATTACCTTCTCATTATTCCTATGGATGCTGTCTCCGCCCATTTTCTCTCATTTATTCTTCTGTTCCTTTCTTTACCCCCTTTTCTAGACTCATTTATTGCTCTAAATATAAAATAGATTTGTTTAATTTTTAAATTGTGAGTTTTGATGACTACTGTTTCATCTGTTAATTTCAAATGCAGAAAGTTAGCATTTTACAATTTCTCCTAATTCATATGGAAACAGTTTGGTTTCTATGTGCAAGCCTCTCTCAGATTTTATTCTTCAAAGTCATAGCTAGTTAAGTTTGAAGGTTAATACTTAAACAAGAAGGTTGGAAGTGGTTGGTATTTAACAAATGCAAGCATCATGCTTGTTTCTGTTCAAACACAAACCTCCCCCCAACCCTGCCCAATCAGAGTTTTGAAGAGTTGTGATTTGGGGTGTGCCCAGCCCTCAGTGAGGAAATCGCTGTTTTGGTTCATGTGATTCAGGCTGTGATGTCCTCAACATCCTTCTCTCTGGTGGTGCCATTTCTCAGTTATATTATTAGGAGGAGAAAAATTGGTTGTTTCTTGATTTTTCTTACGTCTTTCTTTTTCTTCTCCCAATTAACCGCTGGATTTGGTGCTGTCTGCTGACATTCCACTAATATTAATTTTTATTTCTCCAAGCTGCACTTGTGACCACCATCTCTGTTAATGTCCAGGTTTCATTCAGTCTAAAGAGAAGGAAGAGTAACAAAATCTTGACCGGGTTGAATACCTAAATTTTTTTCAGAATTAAAAATAAGAGAAAAAAAATGCATGTTCTGCATAAAAATTAAATCATCCTCTGTTATGTTTAACTTCATTGTTTAAAAATTTCCCTGATCCTATTAGCAATGCACAGATGGAAGGTCATGATGGTCCAGGACATTGGGTCATTAATAAGTAGGTCTAATTATGCTCAGAAATCTTAAAAACCAGTGAGTGTGTAATGTCAAATGCTTGTTCAGTTTCTTTACTTCTTTCGGCCTCTGGTGAAATTTGATAAAAATGAAGAAGAAAAGCAAGAGTCCTGGAGATTTAGAGAGCTCACATCAATCACCTTGATGTTGTAGCTTTAAAAAGAATGAAAGAATAGCAGTGACTGGAACTATCAGTGAAGATACTCAAACTCTTATACTCATGGCATCTATTTTATGTGTAATGATGTTGTCTCCAGTGCATTTAGTAAAAGTTCTTAGTATCACTGTGATTTGATAATCAGAAGTTTCTGGAAGATCTTTACAGGATTTTCTTTATGTTGCCAAAGGTATGTGTTTAAGTCATCCCATCTTGTGCAAATGGTATTATATTATTAAATATCCAATGAACTAAAACCTTAGTACATTTGAGTTTTAAAAGCAATGCCTATAAGAGTAGCACAAGAAACCAGTTCTCGCCGGAGCTTGGGGAAGGAAGTCTCTCTGTCGGGGCTCGGAGGGAAGCGCTCGCGTCCAGTTAGATGCTGCACCCATCAGCATCGGCAAGGGAGACCCCAACAAACCACGGGGAGAGATGTCCTCGTACACCTTCTTTGTGCAGACATGCCAGGAGGAGCACAAGAAGAAGCACCCTGACTCCTCGGTCAGCTTTGCCGAGTTCTCCAAGAAGTGCTCCGAGAGATGGAAGACCATGTCTGCAGAGGAAAAGTCAAAGTTCGAAGATTTGGCCAAGAGCGACAAAGCTCGTTATGACAAGGAGATGAAGAATTACATTCCTCCCAAAGAAAGGAAAGAAAAAGGATCCTAATGCTCCAAAAAGACCACCGTCTGTCTTCTTTCTGTTTTGCTCTGAATATCGCCCAAAGATCAAAAGTGAACACCCAGGCCTGTCTATTGGAGATACTGCAAAAAAAAAAAAAAAAAAAAAAATTGGGTGAGATGTGGTCTGAACAGTCTGCCAAAGATAAACAACCCTAAGAGCAGAAAGCAGCTTAACTAAAGGAGAAGTATGAGAAGGATATTGCTGCATACCGTGCCAAGGGCAAAAGTGAAGCAGGAAAGAAGGCTCCTGGTAGGCCAGCAGGCTCAAAGAAGAATGAACTAGAAGATGAGGAGGAGGAGGAGGAGGAGGAGGAGGAAGAATAAATGGCGGTCCTAAAATGTGTGGCGTGTATGTGCTCAGGCAACCATTTTGCTAAGAATGTGAAATTCAAGTGCAGCTCAACGTCAGCTTCAGTATAAAAACTGTACAGATTTTTGTATAGCTGATGAGATTCTTTGTAGAGAAAACACTTTTTTAAAAAAAAGGAGTTTGTAGCTTTTTCAGGGGCTACAACGTACAGTTAGATTTAAAGCTTTTGATGTTGAATGTTCCTAAATATTTAATGGTTTCTTTAATTTCTTATGGTAGCACAGCAAACTTAATAGGAGTTTGTATTACCAGAATATTTTGTTGGGTTTTTTTTAGGATGTTGCATTTTGTTTTTTTTTTAAATTGTAAAAAAAAAAATAATAATGTATATTTTAAAAAAGAGTAGCATGAATCCTAATTGGTCTTATTAATTAAAACCCAGAGTCAGATATCAGGGTGAAAGCTGACAGATCAGAGAAGGAGAGCAGTCATCCACTAGAAAGATTTCTTACCACTACCAAATCCTCAGCCTGAAAAAGATTAAGTCCTTCTCTCCTCCCACCTTCTATTCCTGTTCTCTGCCCAGCCATATCACTTCCTGTCTCCACCTCCCTAGTGCTGGGATTAAAGGCATGTGTGCCTCCAGAGTACTGGGAGCAAAGGCATGAGATCCCAAGTGCTGGGATTAAAGGTGTGTGCCACCACTGTCTGGCCCTATGGCTAACTAGTGGCTGGCTCTGTCCTCTGATCTTCAGGCAAACTTTATTTGTTAGAGCACACACAAAATATCACCACTTTTAAGTGGATTTCACTTTGGTGAAACAACCTCACAAGTCATGGGGTATTTAAGACTTCACAGACATTTCTCTTTCATTTTAAATTTGATTACATTCCTGAGAAGGGTTTAATTTAATTCATGGCTTAGCCAGGGTTTCTATTGCGGCAATGAAACACTGTGACCAAAAGCAAGTTGGGGAAGAAAAGGTTTATTTGGCCTACACTTACACATCTTAGTCCATCTTCGAAGGAAACCAGGACAGGAACTCAAGCAGGGAAGAAATCTGGAGGCAGGAACTGATGCACAGGCCATGGAGGGATGCTGCTTACTGACTTGCTCCTCATGGCATGTCCAGCCTGCTTTCTTATTGAAACCAGGACCACTAGTCAAGGGATGGCACCACCCACAATAGGCTGGGCTCTCTCCCATCAAATCACTAATTCAGCAAATTCCTTCTAGTTGGATCTTATGGAGGCATTTTCTCAGTTGAGGTTCCCTCCTTTCAAATAACTAGCTTATGTCAAGTTGGCATGAAACTATCCAACACAATTAGTTATTATTTTTTGTCAGAATTCTTTCAGAGTTCTATTTTAAAAACTATTAATTTTAAATGTTAGTATCAGATGCTAAGATTACAGACAGAGTCAAATATTAGAACCAGCCATTAAAAATGCTGATAGCTCTCCAGTTATATTGATGTTTGAAAGGTGGAAATGGAATTGACATTTTTAAGCAAAAGCACTATAATAATTTCGTAGTTTTTAAAAAGTAACAAGTGATGTCTCCTCCATAGGCATGCAAAAGGCATCATCACAGTACTATTTAGTACTGGAAAAGGAAGATCATTTCAGATATTCTCATTTTTCAAAACCTTATTGAGGTACAATTTACATTTCATGAAATTCACTCATCTCATCTGGCATGATGGCGCATGATTATAATACCGGCACTTGGGAAAAGGAGGCAGGAGAATTAGGAGTTCAAGGCTAGCCTCTGCTGCACAGTGATTTTGAAAAGTCGGTCTGCATAACTCGAAACCCCATCTCAAAATAAATCAATAAAGCTTAAAGAAATCCCTCATCATAAGTAATCAATTTTAATACATTTATTGAACAGTATGACGATCATCATTATTAAACTTTTTAGTAAGGTTCCCTTTGCCCATTTAGAGCAAACACATTTCCGTATTCAGCCTGAGACAGCTGCTCATTTTTATGTTCCTATAGTTTTTCTTTTATAGATACCTTATAGAAATATAATAAACAATATGCCATCTCTTGTGTTTAGCTTTTTTTCAGTGTTTTTAAGGTTCACTCATGTAGGAGAAATCTGTACTAAATAATAGTCCATAGGGTTTCACACATTTAATAATGGAAGGCATCTTGGCAATTTCCTTTTTGTGACTCAGAGAAAGAATATCATTCATAAAACAAAAGCACAAGACACAAAGGCGTGGCATGTTTGGGAATAATTCTTTATTTCCAACAGTTGGGCTTGTAATTGTGGATCTAATTATAGTGGCAATATGTCAGTATGTAGGCAGCCAGATTACGACTGTTCTCTGAGGGTAACTGTGGCAGCATCAGTATGCTCACCAATATACCATGGCTTGAAAGTTAAATTACATGGTGAATCTATAAGGATGGGTTTTAGTCATTATGAAAAATCTATCTGTACAAGCAACTCTCAGCCTCTTTATTTTGATCAATTCAAAATAAATATTCAACTCGGAAGGTACTTAGGCTTAGAAACTGTCAGAGTCACTAATTAGGGTGCCATAACTGTATTACTGATAAAGCCATAAATGCAATTCTTAACTGGTTAGGTAAAATTTGGCACCTTATAATGAGGCTGTAAATTAATATACACTGCTGGAATATGGAAGCAGAGGGAAGTGCTGGGGACTTTCTTGCCAGCTTTTCCTCACTGTCTATGACAGAAATTTCTAGTCATCCTAATACCCACCCTCCGTCCCTTCTCTCCACAGTAATGAAAATCTTAACTGTAGCCATGTGCACACTGTGTACATTTCCCAGCCATTCACTGAGGTCAGATTATATCACTATACACTGGACAAGTGAAAGTAAACAAGGAAGATGACATCATGAGAATCTTTCTCAAAGCATACACAGGCCTCTGTCTCCTGCTCCCTGATTGTAGGGAAAAGGTGCCATTACTGCCTCCAATGGCCACTTGGGGCCATGCAATGGTAATGCAAGGCAAACCCTAGAGACAGAGGAGCATTCTAATGGGGTGGGGGAGAGACTGGAATTATAATTGATTCATAAAAACATGAGAACATCTCTAGCTCTCTGAACTCAGTATTGTGTGTTGCGGACGTAAGCTATTCGAACTTTAGATGTTGGATGCAGATAACTAAGCCTAATCCTTAATGTGCAAATAAAGGAAAGACAATAAATAGTATCTTTCTTCTTTCTTGACATTTCATATAGTTCATGAAGGCAGATGTGGCAGCCGGATTTCTGCCATTAGGTACCCAACTCTGAGGAGATGGAAATACGCTCACTAATGTAAGTGGATGGGACACGGCACACTTAACAGAAGAGACAGCAGAATTATAAGTGTGACCTATCCCCAAAGTCATGTGCTACCAGTTCCAGTCGTGTTTAAAGTTGGTAATGTTTGTGAAGCCCTGTCTCTCTTCCTCCGCTCATGGAGCGAGACTCTTCATTGTCAGCGCCCCTGCGGCTGGGCAGGCCCTGGACCGGAGCCCTGTCTCTCTTCTTCCGCTCATGGAGCGAGACTCTTCATTGTCAGCGCCCCCTGCGGCTGGGCAGGCCCTGGACCGGAGCCCCGTGTCTCTCCCTCGCTGCCTCCTGAGCAGTGATAATCCCATGATATTTCTTTCTTCCTGGGTTTAGACAGTGGAACCTCTAGAGATGTCAGTGCCTCCACTATGAAGGAGACAGTCTTGTAGAACATATTCTGCCTCTGTGAGTCGACCATACCTTGGAGATGGTAAGGCTCACCCAAAATGTGCATGATTGTATCACTGAACATATGGCTGTTGAGACAAATATCACACCTGCTAATGGTTACAGTTTTAAATGGTTCAGAAAGCAACAACTAACAAACTCTGCAAAGTTATTCTATTTTCATCCAATTAATCAACATCATATTTTCAACATTTCTTTCCAGGAAGGATATTTTACAGAAATACAAACCTATTTTCCTCTTGACATTTTGCTTTATGAACTGATTATGTATCCTGGCTCCACGGTTATATTTCACTCTTTAAGGAAAGCACATTGCCTAGATGAAGCAAAGCTAAGCCAGTGGCTGTGGGGGTTTTAAGAAGGAGCAGCATCTGTCAGAGTCCCAGTAAAACAGGACTGTGGATTCAGCTCTTTGTCCCTTAAACATACCCCACTGTGACAATGGATTCCATGTGCTCAGGACCAAACACAGGGGCTTCTGGCAGGGGCCTAGCACTGAAAAGAATTTCTGTACAGGATTTTGAGTAAATTATTTTAAATTAATTTACTGAGCTCCTGGCAAATGTTTAAATGGGTTCTTACATTAATCTCTAACATTAAAAATTAATCAGGGTAAAGGAAGGACTCATGACTGGATTACAGGTGGACCATTTCATCAAAGGTGGACAAATTGGGACCATTATTAATAGAGTGATGCACATGAAGGAAAGCCATGGGGTTTGTTTGTTAGGGGCTTTTCCCACTTTATGTTTAAATTTAAGAACACAGTCAGTGTACTGCCACTTTAACATTGTAATTGTGACTTGTAAATGTGTGGGCTGCCTGCTACAAAAGTCTTGCTATGAATGACAGGCTTTCTTAGAACTAGGGTATTCCCTCAAAGGTTTGTATAAATGGGTAAGTACAAGAAAGTAGACTCAAATATGAGCACTCAGTTCAGGCCCACCTAGAGGAAAACATGCCTTGGCCAAGTTGGAAGCCTGCTTCAGAAAGTTATCTAGGTCTGACTCCAGGCAGCACCAGCAGCAGATTTGTGGTGAAACTCAGAATAAAGTGAAGATGTGCACTCCCTTCTGTAACAGGTAAGACTCATGATGACATCAGCAGAGCCTTTCCCAAGCCTGCACTCCTGTGGGCACGAGATCCCAATTGACTTCCCAGGCAATAGATTCTCCATAACTACAGAGTCCCCCCATAACTACAGAGTCCCCCCATAACTACAGAGTCCCCCCATAACTACAGAGTCCCCATGCAAATATTTAAGAGAAAGAAATGGGTCCAAACACATGGGTCATAAACTAGCTTTGGTGCCACACAGAAACACCAACCCCACGTGTTACTCCATAGAACCTCAGAGGCTCTGGATGAGCTCTCTGACTTTGACACCGAATAAAGTGAGACTGAGGGTGTTATAGACTCACACTTCATACTGTGACCTTACTGTCACCACCCCACTTTCTACCATCATGTAAAAGATGGCAGGGAGAGCAAACCCTCCCGAAGGTAGGGCCTTGCTCCTTGCTGTTATCTCAAAGCACAAAGCACTAGGTTAATCTGTCTGCTTACAGACAGCCAATGGCATGGGCCATTCTAAGAAGTAGCATCAGGATATGATAAGGTACAAGGACAAATTAATCTTGCTATGAGATGCATAAGTAGTAGATAAGGAGTTGTCTTAGGGTTTCTACTGCTGTGAAGAGACACCTTGACGACAGCAACTCTTATAAAGGAAAACATTTAGTTGGGGTGACTCACTTGCAGTTCAGAGGTTCCGTCCATTATCATCATAGTGAGGAACATGACAGCATGCGGGCAGACATGGTGCTGGAGAATTTTACATCTTGATCCAAAGGCAGCAGAAAGTGGTCTGAGATACTGGGCGTGTCTTGAGCATATAAAAGACCTCAAAGCCTGCCTCCACAGTGACACACTTCCTTCAATAAGACCACACCTACTCCAATAAAGCCACATGTCCTAATAGTGCCACTCCGTTTGGGGGCCATTTTCTTTTAAACCACCATAGGGGTTCTATACAAGTGGAGTACGCCAAGGAACAATTTTAATCCCCTAGATGATATTTAAAGAAAAATACACAAGGCACATTATTTACCAAGGAAAGGATTCGAGGTTATCACTGAGGATATAATTATATAACTCAGTCATTCTGACATCTCCCAAGGCAACTAGGTGACACCTATCTGGGATATAGAGTTCCACAGGTGAATGGTCCATAAGGTACCCAGATGTGCAAGTCAGTTGCTTCAAAGAACCCAGGACAAGTAACCCAAGAGTATCAGCTCAGTCAATTTTAGTCTTGAGTGTAAAGGGAAAGTCTTCATCACCTTTTGGCATTATTCATTCATTTGCTCTTACAAATTACTATTTTTCCAATACATGGGAAAATGATGGACAGGTGCAAACTTGCTCCAGCAGATCAATAAGTGTTAGTAAGCAAGCATAAATCTGATGCCTGAGTCAACACCACTTCGTTTTCCGTTCTCTACTTGGCCTTGTGTGTTGTCAGAGATAGATATGTACTTGGTTTTCAGAAAATGGCCAGAGGTCCATAGAGTGGGATCAGAAAATAGAAGGTAATGAAACAAAAAGAGTTTGTTGTCTGCTAACCAGTCATCACTCTGAGGGTTGACCTCCTGCCCCCTTGGATTCTGGAAGAAATGATCCTCATCCTTATCATAGTCAAGTCTGTGGTTGTATTTGAATGTGTAAATTAATGGCATGTTTTTACCCACCAGTTGCCTTTAGATATGAAGCCAAAATGGGATGTTCCTGCTACTCTCTTGAGCAAAAAGAGCTTAATAGGAACTGATGTGTGCTCATCTGGAATATCAAGGGACTCTGGTGTCCACCTTCAAGTGAGCAACATCTCAAGAGGTGACTGGTTTGCAGACAGGGCAACATGGAACACTGTGGAGAAATAAGCTTGAAGAACAGAAGGAGAAGGTGCCTGTGAAACCAGCATCCAATGAGCCACAAGCAGGAAGCTGATGTAAAAACAAATGCAAGACAGACCGTCCACCTTCCCATGCTGTAGGCCTGTGGTTCTCAACCTTCCTGATGCTGCATCCCTTAATACACTTTCTCATGTTGTGATGACCCTCAACCATAAGATTATTTCATTGCTATTCAGAACGGTAGTTTTGCCACTGTTAGGAACCATAATGTAAATATCTGATATGTGACCCCTGTGGAGTCATGACCCACAGTTTGAGAAGCACTGTTGTAGGCCAAGACAATAGGCCACTGGAGAAGAGACAGAGTAATCAACTGTGCATTGAATCAGGAAGTGAAAAGAAGCCATGAGACAGAAAAATAAGGTGACTGTGACTGATCAGTGACAGACATTCCTGATAGAGACACTCTTCTCAGCAGAAATTTCATATTGTTCTTTTGCTTGTTTGTTTTCATTTTCATTTTTGTGGGTTTGTGAGGTCTCTGTTTCTTTATTTTTTCTATTTTTTATAAGAGATAGGAAAAGAGAACATAAAGTTGGGTGTGTAGGAAGGTAGGAAGAATATTAGGAGATTTGAGGGAAGGGAAAACATGATCAAAATACATTGTGTAAAATTTTTTATAAAGAACAGAAAACTCATATTCATTCTTAAATATAGTAATAGATTGAGCCCCAGTCACACTCCAAGAGCCCTTCCCTACATACATTGGGAATGCACTGGTGAAATGCTGGACTGATAGGAGAGCTCAGTGAGTAGAGGGGCTTGCTGCCAAGCCTGAATGATGACATGGATTTGATCCCTGGAATCTATATGGTAGAAGAGTAGAACTCACTCTGTTCTTTGATCTCCACATGTGTGCCACTATGTATGCGTGCAAACACACACAAACAAATGTGAAGCTTTTTAACAAAGAAGGAAAATACCATGCAATCGCTAACTTTGTGAAATCTAGCTAGTGGGAAGATTGATAATTGAACATGTGCTTCTATGTCACTACAAGTATGAGACATGCCTTGTGTTTGTTTGGTACAAGATTAACAGCCTTACTCCTTTGTTTTATCTGCCAGTGCCCAGCAACCTTCCCAGAGCCGCGTTGGCTTATAGACAAGAGAGGAGGAGATGACAGAGAAGGATCAGGTGCCGTATACTTACCTTTAGATGACCCATGAGCATCAGACAGAAGAAAGGCTACTGCTTTAGGGAGAAAATGAGTCTGGAGTGAAGACAGTAAGAGGGGCTTATTTTCTGTGTATCAATATTATCAAGCAAATGGGTTTTATACTATAAGATTTCACACGGAGACTGTCACAAAGTCAGGACTAGGGAGCTGCCTGTAAGCATGTTTCTAATACCAGGGTGTGCCATACAAACTGTGATGCTCTCAGTATTTCCTGCGGAGAAGGACCTGCTCCTGGAAATGCTGCAAGCAGCAGGCACCACTCATGAATCTGAATGACAGTTTTATTAAAATTGTCCCCAGCCTTCTTGCTGGAGAAAACTGTGCCCAAGGAAGCATAGTTTTATATTCCTCCTGAACTCACAAAGGCAGCAAAGGAGAATATATGGTGCACAAATCAAAACTAATGAGAAAATATCTAGAAGTTTTCCCAGGCAATATGTGGAGAGGTATGGAGGTAAGACTCAGAGGGTAACAAATGTCTTTTGTTTTCTATTAGTGTGGCCAGTTTTCTTTCCTAGGCTCCTTCTTAACTACCTGTACATTCATGAAAGCTTACAAGCATATTTAAATACTGCTTTGGGCTTTAGTTTTGAAAACTGCAGAATCTTTCAAGACGTTAAAGCAAGTGCATGAAAACCATCATCGCTAGAAACAACTACGAGAGCAACTGCCATGCTCAGTCTGTCATCTTAGACACATAAGCACGTGCGCGCGCGCGCGCGCACACACACACACTTCAATCTTATTTTGTACAGATGCCGTAATTACAATGCTTGTTGTGCTTACCACATCACCTGCGTCATCAACGTTCATGCAGATTTTGCAGATGCCCTTGAAACAGACACAGTGCTCTCTCATTTACTAATCAGCAAGCCTTGCCAAAGAAAGCAGTTGTTAGCAGCCACCTACAAAGTTCTACAAGTCCTAATACTCATGAATCTAGCCTCCAAGTGACCCTGAAAGAACTCTGGATCTCACATGGCCAGAGTGGCACCTTCTCAACCTCTCACATGATTTCTAGTTCAGCTACCAGACACTCAGCCCTGACCCACAGTGGTCTGTGCTAGTTCACAAGAGCGGACTTTAAAAAACAAAGAAATTTCTCACCTCATAGTTCTGAATGTTAGTCCCATTTTTCATATACAGAATATCTGTTATCAAACTATTATAGCTTTAAATATCTGAACATTTTGTCCCATTTTTATACTAAAGCTAAAACAATTTGTGTGTTATTCCTATAGTATTGGAATATTATGCATTTGACTATATTTTTGTCTTTAAAAAAGTTTAATATTTTCATGTTGGCAGTTTTTAATTTCAATGCAAACAGCTCCAGTTAGCATTCTTTCTCTGTCAGGTCCAGTGGTGATGAGTTCCTTACCCTTGTTTTTTGGTCTGGAACAGTGTTTATCGCCTCTTCATTTCTGAAGGGCAGATTTCCTGGACTGTGCTCTTTCTCGGTGTCTTACTTAGGGTTTCTATTGCTATGAAGAAGCATCATGACCACGGCAAGTCTTATAAAGGAAAACATTTAATTTCGGTGCCTCACTTACAGTTCAGAGGTTCAGGCCATTGTCATCATGGTGGGGAGCATGGTGACGTGCAGGCAGATGTAATGTGGTTACATCTTGATCAGAAGGCAACAGCAAGTGGACTGTGACACTGAGTAAAGCTTAAGCAAAAGAGACCTCAAAGCCCACCCCCACAGTGACACACTTCCTTCAACAAGGCCACACCTACTTCAAAAGCCACACCTCCCAATAGTGCCACTCCCTATGAGCTTATGGGGGCCTATTACACTCAAACTACCATACTTGGCATTTTCCTTATTGTCACAAGTTGGACTATCATTTCATGCTCCTCTGCTCTCTCAGGTTTGTCCAAAGAAATCTGCTGAAGGTCTAATGAAGAGCTCCTGGTAAACAACTGGTCACGTTTCCTTGCTGTTTTCAAAGTTTTTCTCTTTGTGTTTAACTTTGAGAAGTTGAGGTAGTATGTCTTGGGGAGATTACTTTGTGCAGCAGGGGCTCTCTGGGCTTCTTGTTGCCCTCTCCAATTGGCTGAGAAGCCCTTGTTTAGGTTTTAGTTATTTGGACACAGGTGATCAAAGTCAACGTGATAGTCCTCCTGGGAAAGCAGAAAACCCCACCAGCACCTGGACTTCTGCCCGTTGTCTCCCTTTTTGTGCCTTTTCTGCTATGAATGTCCTTCACACCCCCAAATTCTCTAAATGAGACTCCAACGGAATGTCTACTTCATGGAAGGCTTTGAACAAGGCTTTCTTCTCATCCCCTCTGTCTCCTGACCTTCCGGGATGAGTGAAGACAAGTAACACACTATTAGCAGTGTAATGAAATGAGGCCTAATTGACTTCTCTGGCTAAAATATTTCTTACTAACTTGTCCTACCTTGCCATCTTATGGGGATTGATAAACAGCAACGCAATCCAAGAAAAGCGTTTTCATTTGCTGTTACAGTGCACACATGACTGGTGTCAGACGGTCTCTGTACAAAGCTTTTAGCTCTGAACGAGTTGAGTTCTCCATAGTGCAAGTGAGTGCAAATCCCACTTCACAACCCCGTAAACCAGGGGTTCTCTGTTAGGCTCTTCTTAAAATCCTTAAAGATAGACACGGTTTTTAATTAGATCTGAAAGAAGAGCTTTCACAGCTAGTGACTTCTGTAAATGGAAACAGGCAGTGAACAGCACTGTGTGTGGGATGAAGGGAAGCAGGACGTGACCGGTAGAGACTGCTTCCGCTGAGGCTGCAGCTTGTCCCTCCATCTCCTATTTTTGATGAAATTTGGACCCTGATTGCACATACTCTGTCATATTAAGGTTTCCTATCATGAAGCTTTGCCTTTTCAACCTAAAAACCAGAAATCACTCTTTCTTTTGTGGTAAACACAGCAGAGTTTTCTTAGGATTTCACACACACACACACACACACACACACACACACACACACTATACCTATCAGGAAGAGGCTTATTTGTCAAGATAACTCAGGAACTGAATGCAGTTGAGTTTGTATCTTTTTGTTGTTGTTGATACAGGGAGGTAATGGAAGAAAATGGTGAATTTAAGGAGAAAATAAGTAAGTAGTATCACAGATTTGTATTTGTGACACTGAGGGTCACACTCCTTTTCAATGTCCCAGACATGAATGGAGGAGTAAACCCTACTGCTTATTTCCTGCAAAACCCCAACATTTATTCATATTCCCATTGTGCCTTTGTTGATACAAAAATACAGCTCTCACCTCAAAGGGGATATGAGTTTATTCCTAAGTGATCATGGCCTAGAAACATGGATTTAAATTAGCCCTGATCCCAACGTGGTGACCATTTGGTAAAGTAGTTGTAAATTAAGGCACTTTTCAAAAACATTAAGTAGGTTGGTTAAAGCAAATGTGGGAAAGGGAACAGCCTCAGATGTTACCTGCTGGTGTTCCTAGCCATTTGATTTGTGGGAACCATGGTTTTGTTACATTAATAACCCAAAAGGTTTTTTATCTATTAATCACAGGATGTTAGATCAGATACCTAGGTAGACAGGGTTAGCTATTTAGTGGCTAAATATAGGTCCAGGATAAAATGTAAATAGGCTCCATACCTGTGGCGTTCCAGCTTCTTCCCTAATCATTGTTCTAGTCAGGAAATGAGGCTCACGGGGTTTGGATGAAGGTGCCATTCTTCCCCCAGAAATTTCCATTCACACACATTACAACAACCTGGGAAAACTCTGCTATGAGCTTCAAATGCCATTCCATAGTATTCTTAGCCCCTTGGTTAGGTGGAGACTGGAGGTCTGCTCACACATTCTAAAAGATTTCCCCAGTGTTCAGAAATTGAGTCCTGTCCAGAGGAAGCAACAAAGCCTATTAAAGAGACTAATGATGCCCTCAAGATACTTTGGTTCTGGATCTGCAATAGTCCAACCTCTCCACACCACTGAAATGCTAATGAATCAATCAGCCTTGCAGAAGGGTCAGTGAAAGCTGGAGCTCTTTCCTGCAACTTTCCTTCATACCTTTGAAAAACTCACACCTTCTTCCTAAAAGGCATTTGGATAGCAGCAAAGAAGCCTGTCTATGTCTGGGTGTAATTAGGCTGTCTGGCAGGAATGAATATATTTCAGAAACATTTATACTGTGCACCAATCAGTGATTGAGATTAGTCTAATTGTCTAACAATTGTCTAATTTCCTTGGAAATTAGAATTTTCCCTAAAAGCTTCCTGCTGGGAGAGGAAATGGCTGAAGCCCTGGTGTAGATGTAACCAACCGTCTTATAAATAAGAAACACAGAACCAATGCAAAGAAGAAAGCCAAGAGGTCAGAGCTAAGAGCCAAAACCTTACCCTTCCTCCTGCAGTGGTCCTACCTCTCCGAAGGAGCCGGTACTTCCTGTGTTAAAGTCTTTATATAGTCTCTGTTCTGCCTTCTCATTGGTTGTAAACCCAACCACAGGACTGCCTCATTACGGCCTGTCTGTATAGACCTCCAGGTGTTCTATGGTTGGTATTGAGATTAAAGGCATGTGTATCCAATGCTGGCTGTATCCCTGAACACACAGAGACTTACCTAGCTCTGTCTACCAAGTGCTGTGATCACAAGCGTACACCACCACTGCCCTGCTTTCCTATGGCCTGCTAATAGCTCTGACCCCCAGGCAACTTTATTTATTATACAAATAACATTTTGGTACAAAAGAAAATATCACCATATTTCCCCTTTTCTATTTTAATAAAAAGAAAAAAGGAAAACACTTATAACTAACATAAGAAAAACTATATACAGAAGGACAATAACTATATACAATATATACAAGTAATAAATACCTAAACAATGTCTAGTCTATTTGTATTTAACAAATTCAGAGAAAATAATTCTATTATCTATCCTATTGTATCTCCCTGGGGGCACCCAGAGGAGGAACTTGGCTCGGGAACTACAGCCAGTTGGCTGATCTTCCTAGAGGCTGATCTCACAATGGGGTGGCGACCACATCTTGCCCAGGTTACTGAGGCAAGCCGAAGGCTTCTGTCAAAACCTTACCTTCGGGTTAGGATGCTAAAGGAGAACTTGGATGTTCGCTGCCTCTTTGTCCCTCTTCCCGATGTGGCCACATGAATGTCTCCTTTCACTGCTTTTCACTATTCATCTCTGCTGTTCAAGTGGCTTGTCAAGGACCAGTGGCCAAATCTGGCTTTGAGGGACGCAAGCTATGACTTCCAAGACCAGCAACGTGAGTGATGCTCAGCCCAATTGCAGATGTTCAATTACCTACGCAAGGCAGTCAACAGCTCCTCCTTGACGGTCACATTTCCCAAGGATGGCTCCCAGGTCCTAGACAAACACTGCTGGTTTTAAAGTGAGCAAAAGGCCCATTTCACTCGGAAAATAAGATTTACATGCATCTCCAAGAGACAGGGAGAGACCTGGCAATTGTAAGGCTTTTCAAGGAGAAGCTGCAAGAAATGGGAAAGCTAGCTTCTCTTTCTCTTAAATTCAGTGGTGAGAACTAAGTCTCTAATTCTTACTCTGAATCTGCCTTTGCATTGAGAACGTACTATAGAAAACACCAAATTCAATTTCATTTTAAGATGGTTAAAGCTAGACTGGAACTAAATCTCTTCTACGGGTGATGTTTTTAAGACTAACCATTTATTCTTTGAAGGGTTTCAAATAATCGATCGCTCTCCAGTGTTTGAAAGTAACCATAACGGGTAACAAGAATACAGCTGAACATGAAGAGACTTATAACGCTTATTTGAGCTGTCCTGGGAATAAGCCAACCTTAGTATTTGTTCAGTAAACTGCTTATTATGTTTAAAAGCATTTTTAAACACCTTAAAGACATTCTTCTGCTGGGTAGATGCAGAGTGCAGCTATAATTCAGGTTCAAAACTGTGAAATCAAGGTCGAGGGTAAGCCTCCAACCTTGTGCCATGAACTAATGAGTCTGAATAGCAGAGATTACAGAGTCCAGTCCCAACTTCTCCTGGCTATAATTGTGTACACCGATCCCCTCCTGGTCTTCGGAGATGAGTCACTGGAAAGTTATGATTAATTATGCAAAAGGCCCAAAATGCCCTTTGCTGCAATCATTAATAAATGCAAATTACATGAATTCAGAAAAATGTGGTGATGACTGAAAAGAAAGTCAAGAACAATAGTTCTTCCACTTTTTAATATAAGTGCATTAAAAGTAAAGAAAATGGGGTGAGGGTTGTTCTCTTTTAAAATTCAACTTTTTCAGAGCTGAACCCCTTATGGAACATGCCCATTTTTCTTTTCTTTTCTTCTTTGCTTTATTTGAAAGAATAATTTCTTAATCAATAGTACTCAGATGAAAGCAAGCTTTGAGCTTTCAAAAGAGAATGGAACTGTTTCAAAGCTGGGCTGGCACTCAGAATACACTATTATCACATTACCAGGAGAGTCCCCAGCTGAGCAGGGGCATGAGCCAAGGTCAAAAAAGACGGATGAGCATTCGTTAGGATTTTCTACTAAAGACCCATTTTAAATCATTCTCATAAAAATCTCATTTAAAATGTAAATCCGTGATCATCTATTCTTCAGGAGCTCTATCATGATCTGCTTCCCATTATCTTGTCTGGTTCTGAACAAAATGTCAGTCTTTTCATTCTATGAGAGAGAAGGGATAGCTTCGTAACTCCATGTCTTGAGGTTACGGAGGATGTAAATGGATACCAGGAGATGGAATTCATCTGCCATAACAAGTTTCTGCCCTGGTCATTTTATTTTCTTAGGATTTTTTTTGTTTGCCATCACATACTTCAAATCTAAATATAAGTTCTCAGAAAATTGTCATGGAATATACTTCGTGTACTATATCATATACTATACTTTTATACTATTTACATTTGTATAAAGGTGTGTTTAACTTTATATAGTAAATAATATCATTTCAGGAATTAAGACACATCTTTAAATGATGTTTTAACATGAAATTCTTTATGAAAATTTAGTACAAATGAACAAACTTTAAGTACACAAAATGTTCCCCCAATACATATATGCCATTATTTATGTTGGGCTATAATCTATTAATTCCACTAGACAGTTATTCAAGTGACACTTTGTTATACTACTCTATTTGATTAAATAAATCATTCTTGTTAGTTAAAAATATACAGGATATTTTAAATGTGTTTTTTTTTTCAAGGCAGTAAAAACCTTAGTGTTATAGTGATTATTTTGGGAGAGTATGTATATATAAATATTAGATATATATGTGTGTGTGTGTGTGTGTGTGTGTGTGTGTGTGTGTGATCTGTTTGTGGCTATGGGCACATAAAGGCTGGTGCCCACAGAGCCTAGACAGATGTACATGATCTCCCCCAGGAATGGAGTCACAGGTGGTTGTGAGTCCCCCAATGTGGGTTCTAGGAATAAATCTCCAGCATTCTGCAAGAGCGGTATGAGTACTTTACCACTGAGCCATCTTTGTAAACTCTGAAAATGATTTTTTAAAGAAGTGGGCATAGTGTCTTTCACTTCCTGCCTTAAATCCTTTTTGATCAACAGATCAAGGGGTTCCACAGATCCTCTCCCACAGACAAATAAACTACAACAACAACAGAACCCCAGGCAACTATCATTACTCTGTGTTGCCCACTAGAAGGAGATGGTAGGACGCTATTACTGAACACAGCACATACTTTGGTCATAAGACACAGAATCATGTAGTTACTAACTTGCAAACTTGCGGGACGTTTACCCACCAACCCCACAGTTCCCCAGAGTTTTCTTGAGTGCAAGAAGCAGGAAATATTAGATAGAAGGATTTAGATTGTAGAGATAAACAGATAGAAAATAAAGAATAGCCTCAAGAGGGCCTGGAACCTTTCCCAAAGGGCCCTGGTATTTATAGAGACACCAAGGGGCGGAGCAAAAGACCCCCCCCCCCCCCCCCCCCCCCCCCCCCCCCCCCCCCCCCCCCCC